>OX122905.1:4664051-4685813 GCA_944738965.1 Nebria brevicollis
AAATTCAAAGTTGTACTACGTGATCTGCACCACACTGTTGACATCGAAGAACTAAAGAAAGAAATACACTCATATGGACATAATGCATTAAATATATGGAACATTAAGCATAAAATAACAAAAGCCCCTCTACCTATGTTCTTTATTGAGTTGCAACAAAAGGACAATAATAAAGAAATTTACGACACTAAATACCTTATGCACTCGAAAATCAAATTTGAACCTCCACGCCAATAAAGAGAAATACCTCAATGTACAAGATGCCAAAGATTTAATCATACAAAAAATTTCTGCAACCTTTTACCACGTTGCGTGAAGTGCACTGGTGATCATCTGACTAGAGACTGCCCCAAACAAGATAAAAGTACTGCCGCAACCTGCACCAACTGTGGAGGAAACCACCCAGCGATCTACAAAGGCTGTAGTGTCTTTAAAGAAATACAGTCACGTAAGTTCCCACCCCTTAGACAAAAACAGAATACAGTCAACCATAACATAACCGGAAATCCAACACAACCAGGCGTATCATACGCCCAAAAGACAAGAGCTAATGTCCAACAGACACAAGAAGAACATAACATACAACAAAATTTAAATCATATTTCCGACAAACAGCAAAATAGTAAACTAGAAGCTATGATGATCAAACTGATGGAGCGCATGGAAACCATGCTAAATCTCCTCACTACCCTTGTGGCTAAAATGAAATAATGCCCCAGCTCCTAAAAATCGCTCTCTGGAACGCCAATGGTCTTGGACAACACAGCCAAGAAGTAAAAATATTTATAGCTGAACACAACATAGATGTGATGCTCATTTCCGAAACTCACTTTACAAATAAGACGTATCTGAAGATACCAGGATACTCAATATACAATACTAAACACCCAGATGGTACTGCCCATGGAGGCACTGCCGTAATCATCCGACAGCAAATTAAACACCATGAACTAAATAAATACCAGCACGAACACCTCCAAGCTACTAGCATTGTAATTAACGAAGAGACAACAGGACCTCTAACTATCGCAGCTGTCTACTGTCCACCTAGACACACAATTAACAAAGCACAATTTAAAGACTTTTATAACACTTTGGGGTCTAGATTTATAGCTGGAGGTGACTACAATGCGAAACATCCCTACTGGGGTTCACGACTGACCACCCCTAAAGGTAGACAACTATACCAAGCAATGCAAGAGAATAATCTACATCATTTATCTACTGGCCAACCTACATACTGGCCTAGCGACAGAAGAAAAGTTCCGGATCTCATAGACTTTTGTGTAGTAAAAGGCGTGTCATCACATTATCTAAATGCCGAAAGTTGCTTAGATCTATCATCGGACCACTCTCCAGTCATAATTACTGTAAATAGGCAAATAACAATAAAACAAAAACCTCCATCACTCATTAGTAAAAAAACAGACTGGCACACATTCAGAAATCTGCTGGACAACAAGCTTTCACTCGAAATTTCACTCAAAACCGAACACGAAATAGACGAAGCCATAGAATTCCTAAATGACGCAATACAAGAATCAGCATGGGGCGCAACACCGGTACAAAACACCAATCAAAAACGAGAAAATTGTCCAAAAATCGTTAGGGACATCGTCGCTGAAAAACGGAAGCTACGCAAACAATGGCAAATAACAAGATCACCACAGGACAAAACTAAACTTAACCAGGCAATAAAAGCAGTCAAAAAGTTACTAAGCAACCTGCGAAATAAATCTGTCGAAGAATACTTACAAAATCTCACTCCGTCAGCATCCACAGACTATTCTCTCTGGCGAGCAACAAAAAAGCTCAAACAACCGGAACAGTCAAATCCACCCTTACTCCTAGCAAATGGTAGCTGGGCCAGAACCGATCAGTCAAAAGCGAACACATTTGCGCAACATTTATCATCAGTATTCCAACCCTTTCCTAGTGAAATTTCGGTAGAAGAAGAACAAGAAATCCTGCAGTACCTAGAGACCCCCCTACAACTCTGCTTGCCTATAGTCAAATTAAAAACTAGTGAAATAAAAAACGCTATAACAAATCTTGACCCCAAAAAAGCTTCAGGATATGACCTAATAACAGGAAGGATTCTGCAAGAACTTTCTTCTAAAGGAATCAAGCTGATAACAATGATCTGTAACTCAGTTCTTAGATTAGAATACTTTCCCTCTCAGTGGAAAGTAGCCCAAATTATCCTTATACCCAAGCCAGGAAAACCACCACAAGAAGTAAGCTCCTACAGACCCATCAGTCTCCTTCCTATAATCTCCAAACTTTTCGAAAAGTTATTGCTTAAGCGCCTAAAGCCAGTTCTAGAAGAAAAAGACATAATTCCAAACCACCAATTTGGATTTCGTTCGCAACACGCAACGATTGAACAAATCCACAGAGTCGTGAACGAAATACGCAAAAATTTAGAAGAGAAAAAATACTGCTCGGCTGCCTTCTTAGATATAAGTCAAGCTTTCGATAAAGTCTGGCACACCGGGCTATTGTTTAAAATTAAAAGAATCCTGCCACATAATTACTACCAAATCCTCAAATCATACCTTTCCAACAGATATTTCTATATTAAATATAAAGATGAACAAACCAGACTCTACCCAATAGAATCCAGTGTCCCACAAGGTAGTGTACTAGGACCCATACTATATCTCCTATACACAGCCGACCTGCCAACATCTGAAACAACATTCATCGCAACATTCGCCGATGATACAGCAATACTTGCCTCTCACGAAGATCATAACGTGGCCACAAGATATCTTCAGGCACATCTGAACAAAATTCAACTATGGTTAACAAAATGGAGAATTAGGGCAAATGAAACCAAATCTACCCATGTCACATTTACGATGAGAAAAGAAACCTGTCCTCCTGTGACACTGTATGGCAAGCCCCTCCCACAGACAGAAGAAGCGAAATATCTAGGCATGCACTTAGATCGTCGTTTAACATGGAAAAAACACATTTGGACAAAAAGAAAACAACTTGGCCTGAAATTCAGTCGCATGTACTGGCTAATAGGCCGCAAATCTCAACTCTCTACAGAAAACAAAATTCTTCTTTACAAGACTATCCTCAAACCAGTCTGGAGGTACGGAATCCAACTATGGGGTACCGCCAGTAACTCTAACATTGAAATCCTGCAGAGATTTCAGTCCAAAGTGCTCCGCTCTGTCCTTAATGCACCATGGTTCGTCACCAACGCCATAATTCACCGCGATCTCTCCGTAGTGACAGTGAAAGAAGAAATAAAAAACTTCAGTGAGAAACATCATAGCAGATTACGTGCGCATCCAAATACCTTAGCAAGTAATTTGCTGACAGTGAAGATAAAAAAAACGCTTAAAACGTGATAACATACTTGACCTACCTAATAAATAACTAACAATTTCAATGTTTTTAGTGTCATCATACCTGTTATGCAGAGTCAACAGAAAAAAAAAAGCCACCTAGCAAATTCCGGACCTGTCATGCAGAGTCGACAGAAAAGAAGCCAGCTAGCAAATTCCCGACAAGGTGACTAGAAATAGTCACCAACATTGACACAATTAGCACCTAATCTAGAATAAGAAGAGGACTATCACAGGATAGCACCCTCTACATGCCAATGTATTTTTTGTACATCTTACTATAAGTTTTACTGAATGTCAGTTATTAAGACAGATTGTAAATAAAAATGGGTTATAAAAAATATATATATATATATATATATATATATATATATATATATATATATATATATATATATATATATGTATATATATATATATATATATATATATATATATATATATATAAGTTATACAATTTCCATTTATAATTGTAATAAAAAAATGTTTTATTGTTCTTAAGTACATTCAAATAGTTCTGACTATTACAGAGGTTAAATCTCTACTACTGACTAAAAGTATAATATTTCTATTTTTTAAATCAGAATGATTACATAGTATTTTCTTATCGTTAAACATGGTCTCTACAAGTGTTTTAACATGAGAGTATCATGTTTGGAATACTGCTATGTCGGCGGTTACGTAGAAGTGACGTTGACCTAACTCCTCCATCCTTAGAATGAAGCTTCATCGGGGAGATTCAATCTGGGTTGCGGGGTTGGAATCGGTGTTTCCAGTTCTGTAGATTTTTCTTTTCTTGATTTATGGACTTTTCTTCTTACGTATAATACGGATAGAATAATTCCTGTAATTATTATAATGACATATAATATAATGATATTATAATTATTGTTGTTATTTTTGAACGGTTCGATGTCTTGATATTTATTGATCGGCAACTTGAGTTCTTGAATTGTGTTCAGTTCGATAGAGATTTTCGGTATTTTTGTTGTATCGATTTGAATTTTGAAGTCTTCTATTATGATTGGTTTTCCGTAGGTTTTGTCTTGGAATGTTAATATCTGATTTTGAAATGTTAATTGACATTCGTCTTCTTTGATGAGGAAGATTCCGTCTAATGGTTTTATTTCTTCACCATGTTTACAATTTAGGCGAATATTTTCTGGCATTGGAAGTACGGCGAGATATTGATTAATTTCGTCAATTATTTCTATGTGGTTCTTTAGAATGAATAGTTTGACATATTGGCAATTTTTATTGTCATTTTTTAGAATAATATTTCTTTCACATGTGTCATCATTCATTGCGTTTATTTTGTTTGAACATTGATAATTAGTGCCTTTTATACATGCGGCGTTCAGAGATTTGATTTGATTGTTATTTGTTTTTATAAAGTAGTCTTTACTAGGAATGATAGTTAAGTATTCAGACTGATATTTTGTGGGGATGGACACAAGGTGGTAGAGTTGAAAATCAGTTTCATAATTAATTGGTATCTCTAAAAAATAAATTATTTTATCTGATTCGATTTCGCAGTTAACAGTGATTAATTTTTCAAGTTCGTACATATTTTCAAGGGTTGGTTCTACAGGGAATTCGTTTTTGTAATGTTTATAAATTCTGTTTAATTCTTCATAAAGGTCGTGAGTTTTAATTATGCTTGGGTGGAGAACGTGTAATTTGCAAAAAGTCAGAGAGTTTTCTATATCTTGTAATATGTTTAAGATTATATTAAATAGTGTAGATAGTTGGTTATAAATATCTTTTGCGAATAGAATATCTTGCATTTTAATTTCATTCTTCACGAATTGTGCTAGTTGCATAATTCTTGATTTTAGAACAAGTTCATTGTGTCTAATTGTTTCTATGGTCTGGTTGAATTCGTTGATTAATTTATTGTTAGTGGTATATTGATATTTTAACTGGTCATTTATTTTATGTTGATTCTTTTGTAGTTGGTTTAAAATGTTGTCGTATCTTTTCTCGTCTTCGGCGTCTAGATTGCCGGTGATAGCTTTAATTATGGATCCTAATCCGTTTACTAGGCCTCTTTTATTTCTATGTTTTTTCGAATGGGTCGTTATATGATTTATTTTGTTACTGATTGAGTATATAACGTATTTAATTATTTTGTCGTTGTTTTGCAGTTCTCTTTGAATAGTTTGGTTGTTGGCGGTTGCTAGTTTGAGGTTATTGTATTGGTCATTTAAGTTATTGTATTCTTTAAATAATATTTGTAAGTCATAAAAATGAAGAAACGTATGTTTTGTTTTTTGTAATTTGGCAGGTCCTAGCTTAATTGTCAATAGTCCAGGGTTGTGTGTAATGTTCCTGATACTTATTCCGTAGATGTGGATGGAATAGAGGGATCTGTAAAAGTTGAAGTTTTGTGAGCAGTTTTTCTGGGTCTTTTTATATTAGATAAGTGTATTTTAGATTGTTTTTTACTTTTTGGGTCTGTTTCTATAATTGCGGTTTTTAATTTCAAATTTAACTTTTTTATTTTTTCTTTTCTAAATTTTTCGTTTTTCGTTTTGTTAACTTTTTGTTTATTTTGTACATAAACGGTTTCCGGTATTTCTAATAAATTTTCGCGATTTTCATTTAGTTTATTTATTATTTTAGTTTTCCTGTTTTGTAGCTGTTCGTTAATATTTTGGTACATTATTTTCGTTTTTTCTTTATGATTTTGTATGTAGTCTTGCGTGACTTGTTTTTCTAATTCTACATTGAGTGGTGAATTTGTGTCTAAATGTCCTGTGATTATTTCGATAGGCTTTAAGTTTGTGGACGTATGATTGGTATTATTATATGCTAATAATGCATAGTAAATCTTATTTTTTATTGGTTCACTTTTAAATTTATCCTGCACATTAAATAAACGGATGTGTTCAATTAATGTGGAGTGAAACCTTTCTACAACTCCATTTGAGTCGGGGTGTTGTGAGCAAGTAAAGTGTATGTCAATTTTATGTAAATTTAATAGTTCCTTTATTATAATATTTTTAAATTCTAAGCCGTTATCTGAGATTATTGATTTTGGTATTCCATGGTGTGAGAAATATTTCATTAGCTTGTTTGTTATTTCTAAAGCGTTTGTAGATTCAACTTTATATGCTTGAGCATATTTTGAAAAAGCATCGACTATTGTTAGGAATTTACACTTTTCTAATGTTAAACTATCGATGTGAATTATTTCGAATGGTTTTTTGGGGGTTGGTGTTATATTAAATTTTGGTTTTAACGGGTTGCGTTCATATTTGGCTGCTAAACATATTTCGCACTGATTAATGTAATCTGTGATAGTTTTAAGTTGATTTGGCCAGTAATATAATTTTTTAATCTGAAAATACGATTCGCGTGTGCCACGGTGGTTAGTTTTTCCTTCGTGGTAGTTTTTTATTGTGTTTAATATTTCGTCTTCTGCTTCTACGTCTATCAGTTTATTAGTACATTTAATAAATTTAATTTCGGAATTTTTAAAATGGCTTTGTAAGACGTTACTTAGTTTTTCATAAACTGGTTGTTCAAAGTATAAATAATATTTTACTTTCGGTATGATATATTCCTTTATAAATTCAATGGCGTCTTTTTCGAATTCATTTTGAGATAATTGAATGTGTATTCTTACTTTATCTGTGTGTAATTTGGAGATATTTGGCTTTGAGGGTGAATGTAATACTTCGGTAATTATTATTTGATTTTTGCCTATATTTACGGGTGTTTCACTGACAGGTATTCCAATTATAGGGTCTTCTGAATTCGAGTGAACAGTGTTATCTGTGTCTGATTTATGTGAGTTATCTGGTTCAACAATCATGGATTGTGATTCGTTTGCTGGTCGGAAAGTGTCATTGAAATTTTGCATATAATTAAAGAAGTTGTCTGTGCCTTGGTCTGTCGAATTAACATTTATTTCAATTCGAGAAAGTGCATCCGCGTTTTTATTTAAAATACCCTTTTTATATACAATTTCAAAATCAAATTCTTCCAATTTGAGCCGCCATCTTACTAATTTAGAATTTGGTTCTTTAAGAGAGAATAACCATTGCAAAGGTTTGTGGTCTGTTATAATTTTGAATTTTCTGCCGAAAAGGTATGGCCTAAAGTATTTGGTTGCCCATACTATTGCGAGTAACTCTTTTTCTATGGTAGAATAGTTTTGTTCTGAATCATTTAAGGTTCTGCTGGAGTAGGCAATGGGTAAATCGGATCCGATTTTTCCTTGCGATAATATGGCACCAATTGCAAAGTTGCTTGCGTCTGTTGTTAAGTTAAAGGGTTGATAAAAGTCAGGGTATTGTAATATTGGTTCGTTTATAAGAAGGTTTTTACAAATATTAAAACAGTTTACGTAATCAGGATCGTTTGGTTTTATGTCAACATTTTTCTTTAAACACTTAGTCATTGGTTTGGTTATTTTCGCGAAGTCTTTGATAAATTTTCTATAATAACCTAATAGTCCTAAAAATCCTTTGATTTGTTTTGTCGTTTTCGGGAGAGGATAATTTTTTATGGCTTTAATTTTGTCAGGGTTAGGCTTTACGCCTTCCGGTGTTACGATATGGCCAAGATATGCAACTTCTTTACGAAGGAACTCTGATTTATCGAGCTGAATTTTTAAATTTGCCTTTTTTAATCTATCAAATACATTTTTTAAACGGTCTATGTGTTCTTGGAGACTAGTGCTAAATATGATGACATCATCGAGGTAAACAAGACAGATTTCGTTTTGTAATCCTTTTAAAACATTATCCATAACACGTTGAAATGTTGCGGGCGCGTTTTTAAGACCGAATGGCATTCGCGAGAATTCGTAATGACCGTTCTCTGTATTAAACGCAGTTTTTGGGATATCGTCTTTGTTCATCTCAATTTGATGAAATCCGGATGCTAGGTCGAGGGTAGTAAAATAGTGACATCTACCGAGTTGGTCTAATAGTTCGTTTATATTTGGTATAGGATATTTATCGTCTATTGTTTTCTCGTTTAATTTCCTATAGTCTATTACTATTCTCCACTTTTTCTCGCCTGATGCGTCTAGTTTTTTTGGTACGATCCAAACGGGGGATGACCAGGGTGAATGAGAGGGTCTAATAATTTTTTGGTCTAACATTTTTGTGATCTGTGTTCGAACTTCTTTTCTATGAATCTCGGGGTATCGGTATGTTTTGCTATAGATCGGTATTTCATCTTTTGTGCGAATATGGTGTTTAATTTCGTTAGTAAAAGACAATGGCTTGTCTTTTGAATGAAAAATATCAGTGAATTGATTTATTAATTTAGTTATAGCTATTTTTTCCTCCTTGTTCATGTGATCGGTACGAATTTGAGATATGTCGAAGTTAATGTTTTGTTTTTTGTTTTTAAAATTTTCGGTGTCTATTTCGTAGTTGTTTAGGGGTTGACCACGTATAGGGTTTACTGAACATATAATTTGTTCATAATCGTATGGGTTGATAAGTGGGTAAACAATTTCGTGATTTTGAACATTAGCTAATCCTTCGGGAATTACTAGATTATTAATATGGGTTTCTGGAATAAATGCTTCGCCGTTTTTAATGTTTTTCACATAGAATTTTGATAATTTTTCAGTTTTGGGTGGTACTGTGGTGTAATGTGAATATGGTTGTATTTTATGGTAGTGTATTTTAATGTCTAATGAAGGGGTGATAATTTTGTCGCGTGTTAAATCTATTATTGCTTCTAGGATTTTTAAGTTATCTAAGCCAAGTAAAATATCGAATTGATTATGGAAGTTGAATAAATGATATTTTAATATAACATTTTGTTTTTTAAATAATTTTGAGCACGGTACAAAAATGCTAAATTTTTCAATGGATGTTCCGTGTGCGGATGTGATTTTAAATGGGTCCTTTTTAATTTGGTTTTTAAAATACTTTTCTGCAATTTCGGGTTTCATGAACGAACGTGTGCTACCTGTGTCGATTAGTGCTTTTAAATTGTGTTCTGGAAATATTAGAAAGGGTAATTCACTTTCGTTATGTGTTAAATTCATAATTTCTATTCTGTTTCCGAGGCTATTGTCTCTAAAAAAGAATCAGAGTCGATTTTTTCATAATCTTCCGGGATTTGGTCTATTTCACAAATTGTAACGTTAGTATCATCGGAATATTGTTCGTTATCGGGTATGTCGTAAATTTCTGTATTAAAAAGTTCTTCGGAAATATAATTTGGTGGTTTAGATTGCTGTTGTCTATACGCATATTGTTGCGGACGAGATGTGGTGTTTGTATATGATGGTCCAGGTTTGGGTGTAAATGTTTGTTTAGTACAAATACTCATAGGTGTTGGTTTGTTAAATTGACGATTTTGATTTGGGTTAAAAACGTTAATTTTGTTTGTTTGTGCTGATGAGGTTTTGTTAAAGGTGTTAGATAAGTTTGGTCGATATGTTAGTTGAGAATTTGTTGTATTCGGTTTATATTGAAAAGGTTTCGTATTTATATAATTAAGAGGTTGTCTCTGTTTCATATTATTATAATTTGAATGTTTCTTTGTTTGAGTTTCCAATTGGAAATCATTGGTAAGCATGTTAAGTGCAGTACTTAGATCATTGGGGTTCTTAGTGCGCATAAAAGTTCCTAAGGGTTCTTTAAGACCTCTCAATAATATTCTTAACGCGTATGTTCTGAATTATTGAATAAGGATGGTCGCTTCACTAGTTTTTATATGTGTACTAAGATATGATGCTTGAAGATTTAATAAATCTTGTATTTTGTCATAGAATTCGAATGCGGTTTCGTTTCCTTGTTTTAATTCTGTCATTTCAATGTTGAGGGTATAACAGTCCCTTTTATCTGCGTACGTATTGAGTAGCGCATTTTTAATATCTAACCATCGAGTAATTGTGCAACTAGCTATATTAATCGCGGCTTGACCTTTTATTTTTGCAAGAATGCTTGACATAAGATATTCATTTTGAAAATCATTTGTGTCTGTGATATTATAGAATTTATTCACTAACTTTTCACAAATTTCAATGAACCGTGGAAGAAGTTTAGTGTCTCCATAAAAATCTGGGATCATTTCTAAGTAATCCTTTTTAAGTATAGGTACTGCCATTTCGACTAAATTTAAATTTCTGATTTGAGCAATTAAATCTGAACTGATTGGAGTAACAATTGTAGGGGTAGATGGGGGTGAGTCAGAGGATTTATCTGAATCCGTATCAGTTTCTATTTGACGCGTATCTCTGAAGGACATATGTACTTACAGCAATAATATCAAGATCGACTTGTCCATTGGCATCTACCGACGGGTCAGCGTGGCAGGAATTGAGAACGATGACTTGGTGGTCTTTTGTTTTCGTACGATGTGCGCTCGTAGATTGTGAGATCCCCGATGTCTTGTTCTTGGACTTGAAGTTCTTGTTCGATTCTCAATTGATCGTAGACACGAAACAAAAATAACACAATGCTTTACGTTGTCGAACGATAAAAGTTTGTTTTTAAAACTTTTAATTTTTTTTCACTATGTATTTCGTTTGAGAATCCTACCGACTGCGCCAGTTATACAATTTCCATTTATAATTGTAATAAAAAAATGTTTTATTGTTCTTAAGTACATTCAAATAGTTCTGACTATTACAGAGGTTAAATCTCTACTACTGACTAAAAGTATAATATTTCTATTTGTTAAATCAGAATGATTACATAGTATTTTCTTATCGTTAAACATGGTCTCTACAAGTGTTTTAACATGAGAGTATCATGTTTGGAATACTGCTATGTCGGCGGTTACGTAGAAGTGACGTTGACCTAACTTATATATATATATATATATATATATATATATATATATATATATATATATATATATATATATATATATATATACAGTAGGACCCCGCTTAGCGCTGATCCGCTTAGCGCTGTTTCGGTTTAACGCGGTTTTATCGGAATAGTGGGATTCCCCAAAAATTACACACAGCGTTGGGCTTTCCCGTAATTCGTAGTAATTTATCTTCATTGCTACTTCACTGCGGTGTTACACAAACGTATTTTTATGGTTTTAAACATTTGTTATTATTGTAAGTATATATTCATGTAATATAATGATTGATATAGTGATAAAATTTATAAACATTAGTTTTTATTATGGCTGATAATAAAAAACACGAAAATAAAGCGACAAGACAAAGCATTTCCCTTGAAACTAAAATGCAAGTGCTTAGAAGATTAGATACTGGAGAACGTCAATCTCAAATTGGTGTTGCATTGAACTTGTCAACTTCAACAATAAGGACAATTCTTAAGAATAAAGAAAAAATAGTGTCATCAGTAACTACAACTACAACAAGCTCTGCCACTAGAATTACCCGTTCTAGGAATAGTACGATAGAGGAAATGGAAAAACGACTTTCAATATGAATTGACGACGAAATTGAACGCAATATGCCATTAAGCCAAGCTATTATAATGGAAAAAGCGAGAAGAATTTTTAATCACATTCAGGTTGAAACAAATGACACAACTGAAACTTTCGTTGCAAGTCGAGGATGGTTTAATAGATATAAACACCGAAATAATCTTCATAACATACAGATTACAGGAGAAGCGGCCAGTCGAGATATAAAAGCGGCGGCTGAATTCCCAGCAACATTAAAAACAATAATTGAACGAGGAAACTATCCTTCTGAATTAGTTTTTAATGTCGATGAAACGGGCCTATTTTGGAAGAGAATGCCCAAACGAACATTTTTATCCCGAGAAGAAAAACGTGCACCAGGATTTAAAGCTGCAAAAGATCGCTTAACACTTCTATTGGGTGGTAACGCCAATGGTGACTTTAAATTAAAGCCACTACTTGTTTATCATTCCAAAAACCCAAGAGCGATGAAAGGAATATCTAAATCAACTTTACCTGTAATTTGGGAGTCAAATAAAAAATCATGGATTACTATGAAAATTTTCCAGAATTGGTTCACTGAACATTTTTGCCCGTCTGTTCAACGCTATTGCGAAATCAAAAAACTTGAACCAAAAGCACTACTTTTAATGGATAATGCTCCAAGCCATCCAAAGAATTTATCTGACTTAATAACATGCATTCCAGTCGAAGTGGTTTTCTTGCCGGCTAACACAACTGCCTTAATCCAACCAATGGATCAAGGTGTTATATCAAATTTTAAAGCTTATTACCTGCGGCGAACATTTAGACAGATGTTTGAAAAAACAGACGGAGAAGAAAAACAATCAATAAGAGATTTTTGGAAGAATTACAATATCATAGATGCTGTAGGAAACATAAATCTTTCTTGGAATGAGGTAACAGAAAAATGTTTGAAAGGGGTGTGGAAGAACATTTTGCCAGATCTAAGTAAGGACGAAGACACTACACACTCTACTGTTGATATGAACGAAATAGTGGAATTAGCGAGACAAACAGGTTTAGATGAGGTAAATGTGCAAGATCTCGAAGAATTATTGCAAGAAACAGCAGAAAGTCTTTCTAATGATGAGCTCAAGGAATTAGCGGACCAAGAAGAACACAAAAATATTGAAAGGAGCGATTCTGAAGAAGAGCAAAAATTACTTTCAACGGCATTTCTAAAAACGAGTTTAGCCACTATAACGGAAATTATGGACCAATTTATTGAAAATGACACCGATTTTGATAGGAGTTCAAAGGCAAGACGGAGTGTCATGGATGCCTTGTCCACTTATCGACAACTTCTTACAGAGCGCAAAAGAAAAACGCAAATGACATTAGATACCTTCTTGATAAAAAGGCCGAAAATTAGTAATGTAGAAGAATTTGATTGATCTCAAATATAAATGCTGACTTAGAATTTTATTTATTTTTATATATCCATTAGTTATGTTTCTATATTTGTAAGAAATAAGTTTTTGTTGTTGTGTTGGTATAACAAACATATATAAAAAACTCGAAGTGACAAAATACATGAACAATTTTTGAATTTTCTACTCATTTTCCCCTAACCCCATTATTTACATGATGAGATGACCTCGTTTAGCGCTGTTTCGTATAACGCTCTCCTTTGATGGAACGTATACCCCGCGTTAAGCGGGGTCTTACTGTATATATATATATACACAGTGGAACTTCTCTAACTCGAATTTCAAGGGACAGGAAAAAAAATCGAATTATATATATATATATATATACACAGTGGAACTTCTCTAACTCGAATTTCAAGGGACAGGAAAAAAAATCGAATTAGGGAATCTTCGAGTTATGGAATATACATTAAAAAAACAGGTGCACAAATTAGTTGTTTATTTTGAAGTATTCGGAATTTTTTTTGTTTTTTACAAGACCACCTGTCTTTTTCAAAAAAATCTTCCACTATATTCAAGGAATTATGTACATTATCAGGAACATGTTCCCTGGACTCTATAAAAGCTCTTAGTTTTTCAATAGAAGTATTGACTTGTTCAAATGAAGGTATGTCATTAGATATTTCACCTTCGTCCTCCTCCTCATCCTTATGCTCGTTTGTTTCTATCAAAATATATATTTTTAAATTTAAATTTAATATAGTCTATAAATTCAATGTTTTCCTGATAACAAATATTATTTTAATAACTATAGGTAATATGCTAAATTACCTTTTGCATTGAAAATACGATTGTCTATGACGCTTGCTAAAATATCCTCATCTGTGAGATAATCCATTATACAAATACAATCATCCACATCAACAAAATCTTCAAATGTTACATCATTCAAATTAGTTAAAGTTCTATATGAGTTCCATAGATGATTTAACTCAGACAGTGGAAGAAGGTGTTCTTCATCCCAAGATTCAATATCTTGCAACAATTCATTTTTATCAAAACCAGCTTTCCGGAAACAATTGAGGATTGTTTGTTCTTTTACATTCACATTCCAAACATTAACGAGGTTCCTAATCGCGTCAAGCAGCGTTACTGTTAAACTGGCATCATTCTCCATATTGGTTAAAACTTTCGTTAAAATCCGTTTTCTATAATGCTGTTTTAAGTTTTTTATAATGCCCTGATCCATTGGCTGTAGAACGGAGGTCATGTTAGGAGGAAAGTATGCAAGTTTGATGTTTTTCAGTTTATTTTCTATATTCTTTGGATGTGCAGGGCAGTTATCAACAAATAGTAAAATATTCCTTTTCTGATAAGCAAATTTTTTATCTAGCTTTAAAAGCCATTTCTCATAAATTTCACTAGTTATCCATGCCTTTTTGTTATGTTCGTAATCAACAACAAGTGATTTTATACCGTTGAAACAGCGCGGATTTTTAGATTTCCCAATTACCAACATTTTTAATTTTTCGGATCCGGTCATATTAGAACCCACCATAACAGTAATACTTTCTTTGCTATTTTTTCCACCAAAACATTTTTCATTTTTGAATGCTAGTGTTTTGTTTTGTAAACATTTAAAAAAGAGCCCCGTCTCATCAGCATTAAAAATATCTTGTGTATCGTATTGGCTTATTAAATTAGGTAAAACATGAAGCTGCCAATCGTCACGAGTTTGTAAATTCACTGCTGCACTTTCACCGCATATAGCCTTTTGGACAATATTATGCCTTTTTTTAAATTTATCTAACCATCCTACGCTAGATGAAAAATCTTCATATCCCAAAGCATCTGCGAATTCTTTTCTCTAATTATCGTTCCCGAAAGAGGTAGATTTTTCTCGCGTGCTACATTTATCCATTTGATCATAGATTTGTCAATATCAGTATAAACACAAGGTGTAAGTTTTTTGCGTTTACTTGTAACACCATAGCTATTAACTTTTACTAAAAGTGTATCCTTGTTTTTTAAAATGGTCGATAAGGTGTTAGGGGGAATGCCAAATTGTATAGCAATATCCTTTTTCTTCTGTATGCCCTTTTCTACTTCGGCAATTAATGAGAGTTTTTCATGTAATGATAAGCACTTTAAAGATCGTTTCATTTTCGAATTGTTGTTGCACTTCAAGATAAAATGTTTTTAACTAGTAATTTCACCACTATATCACCTAATCTTCGAACTAAATCGTTCACTAAATAATGAACGAGCAATGAATATGTCCTGCGACTCACACGTAAATATGTTAATATGTATGCTATCCGTACATAGGGACTTTCCCTAAAAATTCGAGTTACGAGAGAAATAAGAAGTCGAATTAGAGAGATATTCGAGTTATAGAAATTCGACTTAGAGAGATAAAAATACATTTAAAAACGAATGAAACTACAGTGGCCATGATAAAAATTCGACTTAAAGAATAATTCGAATTATAGAAGTTCGAGTTAAGGAAGTTTCACTGTATATATATATTTATTTTATTTTATTTTTTTCGACTTTTGTCACACTTTTTGTAGTTTCGGACCACTGTGCGACTGCGCCAATTATGTTTTTTAACTTTCGGATATCGTTTTAAAAAAACGTTTATTAATTACAATACCATGTTACAAGCTTGATTCTCATAGAGAGACTGTCTAATCTAGGTGTTACATATCCTGATTATGTCTCGTGGAAAGTAACTCTAGACTCAGCATTTTTATATGTGGTCGGATTATATAATTCCTCCCCAACAAGTTTGAACTTTTCACAAGACTTACATATTTTCTGTCATTTTTTCCAAGTTTCTTAATTCTATAAATGTTTTTGAAGTTTATAATTCTTATAATATCTAATTGAAATTTTTATAATTGCTATAAGTATTATTACAATAAGTATGGTATAAATTATATAATAATGAAGAATGTTACTTTCGTGATTCTTTATTTCTTGTATTTTTTGTAATTGAGAAAATGAAATATGTAATTCTTCTAATGGTTTTAGATGGATTTTATTTATCTTTGTATCGAATTTTTGAAGTTGAATTTTACCTAATTCTAATTCTTTGTAAGCTTTTGATAATCCATTAAATGTCCATTGGTTGATTTTGCAATCTCCGTCATTGATAAGTTTAAAAATTCCTTGAAAGGTTTTCTTTATATTTTTATTTGTGCAATTTATTATTAATTCTTGGTTTATTGGAGAAATAATGATTATATTATTAGTATTTGAAATATGTATTACGTTGTTAGGTTACGTTGTTGGGTTAGGTTAGGTACAGTAATAATTTTGAAAAAATCTATTTTTAAAAAATGACACTTTTCGAAAGAATAATCCTTCGACTATCATTTTTCAAAATTTCAAGTTGATCCGACATGTAGAGGTTTTTTTTTTCGACCGCCGAAACGAACAATGCACGCCGTCGCGCTGCGACCGTGGGGCGCTCCAGCCGCTCCGAACGCTATCCCTCTCGCGCTTGTGATACTATTCTGCATGTCCAAATTGCTTCCTACACAGCAGCTATTCTATACAACGAGGGATTCTACAGCATCCTGTTGATCTTCCAGGCGATGGGGGTGAACTGCGGCCCGAACATCCACAGATTTGTTGCCGACAAAGACGAGCAGCGGATAGCGATCAGCGACAGTCGCTACCAGGGAGGAGAGAATGCGGCGAAGGCAAGAGCGAACGAGGTCCTTAGATGATTCCCTGGACTCGGAAGGACCTCAGTACGGGCCCGGAATCGATGATTAACTGTAAGTCCATTTTTATGCACGTACGGAACATTCTTTTGCACTCTAAACTTCAAAGTCGTTTTTCTCGAAACGACATTTTTCAATGCGGTGGACATGATTCCAGCCAAAGTTGTTAACGGATCTAGATGAAATTTGGCTTAATTTTTTCTCATTTAAATGTTGTGTACTTGAACGAAGGAATTTACGTTCCGACAATAATTACTATTTTTTTGGCATGCTGAAAGAGCCAAATTTCAAGTAAAAAAACGCACATTTTTCAAATGGCCGCCATTTTGTTTACCATCGATAAAATTAATTTTCCTTCATCCAAGTACAAGAATTTTTCATAAATTGATGGGGCTAATATCGATTTTGTGTTTCAGATAAGCAGTACGACCTCGGGGATGACCACCGCAAACCCGTTTCCCGGAAAGGCGCCCCTTGTAAATGGTTTTTTTTACATTAAAAAAAATATTTTCACAATAAAAAAATTGGCAAATGAAGAAGAATAACAGACCTTTCCAACGGTTTAATTGCTTTTTTCCTACGACCAATACTTTTCTAGAAAATAAATCCCAAAAAACACCTAAAAATCTTGGCTGTGACTGTACCTAACCCCTTAATACGTTTTTCGTTTATTTCACAGTCATCATTATTTTCGTTAATGCTATTAATACAATTACTTACTTCTATGCCTTTTGTTTGGCAGTAATTTACATTATTGGATTCTTTATTGAATCTTTCTATTAGTATATTTTTGTTGTGTCTGTTTATGAAATATGTAGGTGGTTCTGTTAGTTCGTATAATCTGTTATGATGGATAAATGGGATTGGGTAAAATTGACGTCAGGAATAAGAATTTTGTGAGAGTTCTGGTTCTGTTAATAGTATGTGGATTTGTTCGTTTTCGTGCTTACAGTATGTTGCTATTTCGTTTACTTGTGTCCAAATGTCTGTCTTGCCTGTGATTTGAATTAGGTCATCGTACTTAATAATGGTTGTGTCTAATTTATTTAGTGTTTGGTATTATTGTATGATGTTATTGCCTTATTTGTGTTTCTTTGTAGATCTTTGTTTTTACTTGTTGAGTTTAATATTCGGAGGTGTTCTATTAGTGTGGAATGGAATCTTTCTACCGCGTTTGATTTTGGGTTTGATATGCTAATTAAGTGTAGTTTTATGTCATGAGTGTTACAGTAATTACGGAGTATAAGTAAGTATTGTAATCATGAAAAATTTCGATCTCGAGATGTTAACGGAAATATACGTTTTGACTTTCCCTGAATCGATTCCAACTATTTTTGGAATGACGTCCGTCTGTGTGTGTGTGTGTGTGTATATTCTCTACAGCCTAAACGGTTGAAGCTAAAATTATGAAAATTAAAACTAAAGATTTGCTTATGCCTGAGGTGTGCACCTCCTATTTTTGAAAAAAATATTCAAAGCGGAAGTTCCTGTTTACTCTAGTCAATTTTTGCATTTTCTGCAATTACTAAAAAATGGTTACAGTTACAGAAAAATTTCATGAACAAAAATTAAAGGTATTTATATTTAGCACAACTTTTGTTTGAATTATTTTTCCAAAAAGAGTAATGGCTTCAAATTAAATTTCTGCTTATTATATATATTTTAACATAAATCGTATCATCTGCGCCTGTCAATTGTTTAACAAAATAGACTTAAATAATTTGAAGTTTGACATTTGATATTGTTTCTAAGAAATATATCTATTGTAAAAGCGAACTAAATGTTAGAACGAATATTATAAATTAGAAAAATAATGTAACTACGATATGGTTTAACCCATATGAGGATAAGAAAGTTCGGTGCATGACACTGCAGATATTTTACTAGGGCATTATTAAATTCTAGTCCATGATCGGCGATGATCAGGTTTGGTTTTCTATAAGTTTTAACAAATTCCTCTATTATTAACATCGTTTATGTTCCTGTTTTGTTAAAAGTGCGATGAATGAAGCCAAATTTAGAGAATTCGTCGAATATAGTGATGAAGTATTTTTTATTTAATGTGAGAAGATCTATGGTTATAATTTCAAAAGGAAATTTTGGTGTGGGGGTTAGATTGTCATTTAATTGTATTGGGTGTCGGTCATATTTATTTTCTTTACAGATTCTGCATTGATTAATGTTAGGCCAGAAATACTTTTCTTTAAGATCGTTGTGAGTCGTCATTATTCCTCTAGGATTTAAATATCCATTGTGGCTGTCAAAGATTATTTGGGTTTGCTTTTCTTCGTTTTCAACATCTTCTATAAGTTTATTACATTTTATCAGATTTATTCTATTTAAATCGAATTCGAATTGGATAATGTGGTTCAACGTTTGCTCGTGTTGTTTAGGAATTAATACTAAGTATTTAATTTTTGGTACTATATATCACTTGAAAAATTCCAATAATTGCTCTTCTTTTTGTCTATATTAATATTTATTATGAATCTTTGTTTTTGATGATTAAATAATTTTTTAATATTTATTTTTAATGGGTTATTTGAGAAGTGGAGAATAACTTGGTTCTTTGCTATATTTATTCTGTTGTCGATAAATTTTAGCCCATTAATTGGATTCTCACTTGAACTATGATTTGTATTTTCTGATTCTGAGTTATTTGCGATTATAATTTGATGTTCGTGATTGTCGTTGCCATAAATTGTAGTTAGTGTCATTTATGATTTGGTCTAGTTCATGTGTTTCTAAACTAAAATTTTGTGGTAGTTCGCATAGATTTATCAGTATTTGGGTGTTGTCAAAAATGTGTTCTAAAATTTTTATTAGTTCCGATTTTTCTAATTTGTCTAATCCGCATGATAAATAAGAAATGTTTATTTCATATATTTCGTTTTTTATATGATAGTCCCGTAACTCGATTAGTGTTTTCTTTAGGAGTTTTTTAAATGGATGTCCTTTGTGATTAGGTGGAAAATTGTTTTATTTTGCATGTTTTGAATTATAATATTGTTATTGGTTACGTTTCTTTCGCAGTAATCTTTACTGTTAAATTTTAAATCTATTTGTCTGGCGAGACCTTTTGAGAATTTTATATCTTTTGAAATACAATGTGCAAAAATATCGGTATTCGTTAAATCTCCTAATTTTTTGTTTATTTTAAATTCATCTCTTTGTCTTGATAAGAAATCTGCTACTTTATTTGTTTTACATGGTAGATATTCAATGTCAAAGTTATATTCGCTTAACTCGATCTTCCAACGCATAAGTTTTTGGTTTGCGTTTTTTCATGGAAAATAACCACGTGAAAGGTTTATGATCAGTGCGAATCGTAAATTTTCTACCGAATAAATATGGTTTAAAGTTTTCGATAGACCAAATAATAGATTTTAATTCTTTCTCTATCGTACTGTAATTTTGTTCCGCAGAGTTAAACGTTTTTGATGCGTAAGCTATGGGTTTTTCTTGTCCGTTTATGACCTGAAAGATTAATGATCCCATGGCAAAATCTGATGCGTCAGTGGTAAGAATGAATTTTTTTTAAGAAATCGGGAAATTCTAGAATTGGAGGGTTATATATTAATTCTTTAGCAGTTTTAAAAGAATTTTGATATTCTTTGTTAGTTATGTCTATTTCTTTACCCTTTCTTAAACATTCTGTGAAAGGTTTAGTGATTTTAGCAAGATTTGGAATAAAACGTCTATACCATGAGAGATTACCTAGGAAAGACTTTATTTCTTTTACTGTTTTTGTAATCATTTTTTTCTCGATTGCTTCGATTTTATTTTCGTTGGGTTTAAGTCATCATTGTGATATTATAAATAATAAATATTCTGTTTCGGTCTTCAAAAACTCTGACTTATCTATTTTGATTTTTAGATTAGCAATTTGTAATTTAAGAAAAATTTTTTCTATGTTTTGTAAATGGTGTTCTAACGTGTTTCTGAAAATGATTATATTGTCCATTAGACTAGGCAGATTTTGTTAATGTATTCTGAGAGTATTTCGTTCATCATTCTTTGGAATGATGCTGGGGCATTAATTAGTCCGAAGGGCATGCGGACAAATTCGTAATGCCCGGATTGTGTAGAGAAGGCTGTTTTTTCGCGATCGTTTTTGTCTATTAGTATTTGGTGGAAACCGGAATGTAAATCTAGCGTCGTAAAAAATTTTGGTTTTCCGATATGATCTAATAGTGTATCGATATTAGGCAAGGGAAATTTATCTTCTATCGTTTTCTGATTTAGTTGTCTGAAATCTATCACTAGTCTTGTTTTGCGTTTCCCTGACGCGTACATTTTTTTTGGGCACTATCCATATGGGTGAGTTATACGGGCTTTTAGATTTTTGAATATCTCGTCCGTTATCGGACGAGGGAGAACATTTTCTTAAGGGCGAAACTATGTTTTCGCCCAAATATTGAATAATAAAAAGAAAAGAAGAGAGTAAAACCATTTCTGAAGTTTCTTGCTTTGGCTTGGCGAGGAGCCCGAACGAACTGGCTGGTGGAGAACCTAAATCGATCAAGCGGCTTCGTGATGGCACACTTTTAGTTCAAACGGCTCATTCTTAACAAACAAAATCTTTGTTCAAAGCCACTGTTATATTTGGCATGCCGATATCTGTAGAGGCGCACAAGTCCCTCAACTCATGTCAGGGCGTAATATCATGTTACGACCTGCTATTTGTTGAGATGGACGAGTGCAAACGGGAACTTACGAGTTAGGGTGTTATAGACTGTCGACGACTCACTACGAAGAAAAACGGCGAAGTTAAAAATACAACGTCAGTAGTTTTAACTTTCGGTTTAGATAAGCTGCCGGAGAAGATTAAGGTTGGTTTTCACAGTTGTTCTGTGAGACCATACTTTCCTCGACCAATGCGTTGCTTTAAATGCCAGA
>OX122905.1:4686013-4767396 GCA_944738965.1 Nebria brevicollis
TATTGTAGACATTTCATAAGCGCATTTCGCTTTCATTCCAACAGATTCAAATTCGTTTCAAATGAGTCATATTGCTGTAATATACTCAAATACAAGCGTTAAAATGCCAATAGCAGAGAAATATATTTCCTTGCGTATTTCTCTAAAATGTTGTAGAGTTCCATAAAATATGTTCAGATATTGATACAAATTCGTTTCAAATGAGACATATTGCTGTAAAATACGCTAATAAAAGCGTTAAAATGCCAATAGCATAGAAATATATTTCCTTGCGTATTTCACTAAAATGTTGTAGACTTCCATTAAATATGGTCAGATATTGATACAAATTCGTTTCAAATGAGACATATTGCTGTGACATACGCAAATACAAGCGTTAAAATGCCAGTAGCTGAGAAATATATTTCCTTGCGTATTTCATTAAAATGTTGTGGACCTCCATAAAATATGTTCAGATATTCATACAAATTCGTTTCAAATGAGACATATTGCTGTAATATACGCAAAAACTAGCGTTGAAATATTACTTCCAGAGAAATATATTTCCCAGCGTATTTTACTAAAATGTGGTAGACCTCCATAAAATATGTTCAGATATAGATACAAATTCGTTTCAAATGAGACATATTGCTGTAATATACGCAAATACAAGCGTGAAAATGCCAATAGCAGAGAAATATATATCCTTGCGTATTTCACTAAAATGTTGTAGACTTCCATAAAATATGTTCAGATATTGATACAAATTCGTATCAAATGAGACATATAGCTGTAAAATACGCTAATAAAGCGTTGGAAGGCCAATAGCAGAGAAATATATTTCCTTGCGTATTTCACTAAAATGTTGTAGACTTCCATTAAATATGTTCAGATATTCATACATATTCGTTTCAAATGAGACATATTGCTGTGACATACGCAAGTACAAGCGTTAAAATGCCAATAGCAGAGAAATATATTTCCTTGCGTATTTCATTAAAATGTTGTAGACCTCCATAAAATATGTTCAAAATCGTTTCAATTGAGACATATTGCTGTAATATACGCAAACACAAGCGTTCAAATGCCAATAGCAGAGAAATAGATTTCCTTGCGTATTTCACTAAAATGTTGTAGACCTCCATAAAATATGTTCAGATATTGATAAAAATTCGTTTCAAATTAGACATATTGCTGTAATATACGCAAATACAAGCGTTAAAATGCCAATAGCAGAGAAATATATTTCCTTGCGTATTTCACTAAAATGTTGTAGTCCTCCATAAAATATGTTCAGATATTGATACAAATTCGTTTCAAATGAGACATAATTGCTGTAAAATTCGCAAATACAAGCGTTAAAATGCCAATAGTAGAGAAATATATTTCCTAGCGTATTTTACTAAAATGTTGTAGACATCCATAAAATATGTTCAAATATTAATACAAATTCGTTTCAAATGAGACAAATAGCTGTAATATACGCAAAAACTAGCGTTAAATTGCCAATTGCAGAGAAATATATTTCCTTGCGTATTTCCCTAAAATGTTGTAGACCTCCATAAAATATGTTCAGATATTGATACAAATTCGTTTCTAATGAGCCATCTTGATGTAAAATACGCAAATACAAGCGTTAAAATGCCTATAGCAGATAAATATATTTCCTTGCGTATATCACTAAAATGTTGTAGACTTCCATAAAATATGTTCAGATATTGATACAAATTCGTTTCAAATGAAACATATTGCCGTAATATACGCATAAACTTGCGTTAAAATGCCAATAGCAGAAAAATATATTTCTTTGCATAATTTACTAAAATGTTGTAGACCTCCATAAAATATGTTCAGATATTGATACAAATTCGTTTCAAATTAGACATATTGCTGTATTATACTCAATTACAACGTTAAAATGCCAATAGCATACAAATATATTTCCTTGCGTATTTCACAAAAATGTTGTAGACCTCCATAAATTATGTTCAGATATTGATACAAATTCGTTTCAAATGAGACATATTGCTGAAACATACGCAAAAACAAGCGTTAAAATGCCAATAGCAGAGAAATATATTTCTTTGCGTATTTCAATAAAATGTTGTAGACCTCCATAAAATATGTTCAGAAATTCATATAATTTCGTTTCAAATGAGACATATTGCTGTTATATACGCAAAAACTAGCGTAAATATAAATGCCAGAGAAATATATTTCCCAGCGTATTTTACTAAATTATTGTAGACCTCCATAAAATATGTTCAGATATTGATACAAATTCGTTTCAAATGAGACATATTGCTGTAATATACGCAAAAACTAGCGTTAAAATGCCAATAGCAGAGTGATATACTTCCTTGCTTATTTCACTAAAATGTTGTAGACTTCCATAAAATATGTTCAGATATTGATACAAATTCGTTTCAAATGAGACATATTGCTGTAATATACGCAAAAACTAGCGTTGAAATGCCAATAGCAGAGAAATATACTTCCTTGCGTATTTTACTAAAATGTTGTTGACCTCCATAAAATATGTTCAGTTATTGATACAAATTCGTTTCGAATGCTGTAATATACGCAAAAACTAGCGTTAAAATGCCAATAGCAGAGAAATATACTTCCTTGCGTATATCAATAAAATGTTGTTGACCTCCATAAAATATGTTCAGATATTGATACATATTCGTATCAAATGAGACATATTGATGTAATATACGCAAATACAAGCGTAAAAATGCCAATAGAAGAGAAATATGTTTCCTTGCTTATTTGACTAAAATGTTGTAGACCTCCAAAAAATATGTTCAGATATTCATACAAATTCGTTTCAAATGAGACATATTGCTGTAATATACGCAAAAACAAGCGTTAAAATGCCAATAGCATAGTGATATACTTCCTTGCTTATTTCACTAAAATGTTGTAGACATCCATTAAATATGTTCAGATTTTGATACAAATTCGTTTCAAATGAGACATATTGGTGAAACATACGCAAATACAAGCGTTAAAATGCCAAAAGCAGAGAAATATATTTCCTTGCGTATTTCATTAAAATGTTGTAGACCTCCATAAAATATGTTCAGATATTCAGACAAATTCGTTTCAAATGAGACATATTGCTGTAAAATACGCTTATACAAGCGTTAAAATGCCAATAGCAGAGAAATATGCTGCCTTGCGTATTTCACTAAAATGTTGTGGACCTCCATAAAATATGTTCAGATTTTGATACAAATTCGTTTCTAATGAGAGATATTGCTGTAATATACGCAAATACAAGCGTTAAAATGCCAATAGCAGAGAAATATATTTCCTTGCGTATTTCACTAAAATGTTGTAGACCTCCATAAAATATGTTCAGATATTGATACAAATTCGTTTCAAATGAGACATATTGCTGTAATATACGCAAAAACTTGCGTTTAAATGCCCATAGCAGAGAATTATACTTCCATGCTTATATCACTAAAATGCTGTAGACCTCCATAAAATATGTTCAGATATTGATACAAATTCGTTTCAAATGAGACATATTGCTGTAATATACTCAAATACAAGCGTTAAAATGCCAATAGCATAGAAATATATTTCCTTGCGTATTTCACTAAAATGTTGTAGACTTCCATAAAATATGTTCAGATATTGAAACAAATTAATTTCAAATGAGACATATTGCTGAAACATACGCAAATACAAGCGTTAAAATGCCAATAGCAGAGAAATATATTTCTTTGCGTATTTCTTTAAAATGTTGTAGACCTCCATAAAATATGTTCAGATATTGATAAAAATTCGTTTCAAATGTGACATATTGCTGTAATATTTGCAAATACAAGCGTTAAAACGCCAATATCAGAGGAATATATTTCCTTGCGTATTTCACTAAAATGTTGTAGTCCTCCATTAAATATGTTCAGATATTGATACAAATTCGTTTCGAATGAGAGATATTGCTGTAATATACGCAAAATCTAGCGTTAAAATGCCAATAGCAGAGAAATATATTACCTTGCGTATTTCACTAAAATGTTGTAGACTTCCATAAGATATGTTCAGATATTCATACAAATTCGTTTCAAATGAGACATATTGCTGTAATATACGCAAAATCTAGTTTTAAAATATAAATTCCAGAGAAATATATTTCCCAGCGTATTTTACTAAAATATTGTAGACCTCCATAAAATATGTTCAGATATTGATACAAATTCGTTTCAAATGAGACATATTGCTGTAATATACGCAAAAACTAGCGTTAAAATGCCAATAGCAGAGTGATATACTTCCTTGCTTATTTCACTAAAATGTTGTAGACTTCTATAAAATATGTTCAAATATTGATACAAATTCGTTTCAAATGAGACATACTGTTGTAATATTCGCAAATACAAACGTTTAAATTTCAATACCAGAGGAACATATTTCCTTGCGTATCTAAGTAAACTGATGAAGACCTCCATAAAATAAAATCAAATATTGATACAAATTCGTTTCAAATGTAATATACGCAAATACAAGCGTTAAAATGTCAATAGCAGAGAAATATACTTCCTTGCGTATATCACTAAAATGTTGTAGACCTCCATAAAATATGTTCAGATATTCATACAAATTCGTTTCAAATGAGACATATTGCTGTAATATACGCTAAAACTAGCGTTAAAATGCCAATAGCAGAGAAATATGTTTTCTTGCGTATTTCACTAAAATGTTGTAGACCTCCATAAAATATGTTCAGATTTTCATACAAATTCATTTCAAAAGACACATATTGCTGTAATATACGCAAAAACTAGCGTTAAAATGCCAATGGCAGAGAAATATACATCCTTGCGTATTTCACTAAATTGTTGTAGACCTGCTTAAAATATGTTCTAATATTGATACAAATTCGTTTCAAATGAGACATATTGCTGTAATATACGCAAAAACTAGCGTTAATATGCCAATAGCAGAGAAATATATTTTCTTGCGTATTACACTAAAATGTTGTAGACCTCCATAAAATATGTTCAGATATTCATACAAATTCGTTTCAAATGAGACATATTGCTGTAATATACGCAAATAAAAGCGTTTAAATGCCAATAGCAGAGAAATATATTTCCTTGCGTATTTCACTAAAATGTTGTAGACCTGCATAAAATATGTTCAGATATTCATACAATTTCGTTTCAAATGAGACATATTGCTGTAATAAACGCAAAAACTAGCGTTAAAAGGCCAATAACATAGAAATATACTTCCTTGAGTATTTCACTAAAATGTTGTTGACCTCCATAAAGTATGTTCAGATATTGATACAAATTCGTTTCAAATGAGACATATTGCTGTAATATTCGCAAATACAAGCGGCACACGCCAATAGCAGAGAAATATATTTCCTAGCGTAGTTTACTAAAATGTTGTAGACCTCCATAAAATATGTTCCGGTATTGATACAAATTCGTTTCAAATGAGACATGTTATTGTAATATACGCAAATACAAGCGTTAAAATATAAATACCAGAGTTATATATTTCCTAGCGTATTTTACTAAAATGTTGTAGACCTCCATAAAATATGTTCAGATATTGATACAAATTCGTTTCAAATGAGACATATTGCTGTAATATATGCAAATACAAGCTTTAAAATGCCAATAGCAGAGAAATATATTTCCTTGCGTATTTCACTAAAATGTTGTTGACCTCCATAAAATATGTTCAGATATTGATACAAATTCGTTTCAAATTAGACATATTGCTGTAATATACGCAAAAACTAGCGATAAAATGCCAATAACATAGAAATATACTTCTCTGCGTATTTCACTAAAATGTTGTTGACCTCCATAAAGTATGTTCAGATATTGATACAAAATCGTTTCAAATGAGACATAGTGCTGTAATATTCTCAAATACAAGCGATAAAATGCCAATAGCATAGAAATATATTTCCTTGCGTATTTCACTAAAATGTTGTAGACCTCCATAAAATATGTTCAGATATTGATACAAATTCGTTTCAAATGAGACATGTTGCTGAAACATACGCAAATACAAGCGTTAAATTGCCAATAGCAGAGAAATATATTTCCTTGCGTATTTCATTAAAAAGTTGTAGACCACCATAAAATATGTTCAGATATTGATACAAATTCGTTTCAAATGATATATATTGCTGTGACATAAGCAAATACAAGCGTAAAAATGCCAAAAGCAGAGAAATATATTTCCTTGCGTATTTCACTAAAAAGATGTAGTCCTCCATAAAATATGTTCAGATATTGATACAAATTCGTTTCAAATGAGACATATTGCTGGTAAATACGCAAATACAACCGTTAAAATGCCAAAAGCAGAAAAATATATTTTCTAAATGTTGCAGACTTCCTTAAAATATGTTCAGATTTTGATACAAATTCGTTTCAAATGAGACATTTTTCTGTAATATACGCATAAACTAGCGTTAAAATGCCAATAGCAGAGAAATATATTTCCTTGCATATTTCAATAAAATGTTGTAGACCTCCATAAAATATCTTCAGATATTGATACAAATTCGTTTCAAATGAGACATATTGCTATAATATACTCAAATAAAAGCGTTAAAATGCCAATAGCATAGAAATATATTTCCTTGCGTATTTCACTAATATGTTGTAGACTTCCATAAAATATGTTCAGATATTGATAAAAATTCATTTCATATGAGACATATTGCGATGACATACGCAAATACTAGCGTTAAAATGCCAATAGCAGAGAAATTAATTTCCTTGCATATTTCACTAAAATGTTTTAGACCTCCATAAAATATGTTCAGAAATACATACAAATTCGTTTCAAATGATACATATTGCTGTAATATACGCAAAAACTAGCGCTGAAATATAAATTCCAGAGTAATATATTTCCCAGCGTATTTCACTAAAATGTTGTAGACCGCCATAAAATATGTTCAGATATTGATACAAATTCGTTTCAAATGAGACAAAATGCTGTGACATACGAAAATACAAGCGCTAAAATGCCAATAGCAGAGAAATATATTTCCTTGCGTATTTCATTAAAATGTTGTAGACCTCCATAAAATATGTTCAGATATTCATACAAATTCGTTTCAAATGAGACATATTGCTGTAATATACGCAAATACAACCGTTAAAATGCCAATATCAGAGAAATATATTTTCTTGCGTATATCACAACAATGTTGTAGACCTCCATAAAATATGTTCAGCATTTGATACAAAATCGTTTCAAATGAGACATATTGCTGTAATATACGCAAAAACTAGCGGTAAAATGCCAATAGCAGTGAAAGATATTTCCTTGCATATTTCACTAAAATGTTGTAGACCTCCATAAAATATGTTTAGATAATGATACAAATTCGTTTCAAATGAGACATATAGCTGTAATATACTCAAATACAAGCGTTAAAATGCCAATAGCAGAGAAATATATTTCCTTGCTTATTTCATTAAAATGTTGTAGACTTCCATAAAATATGTTCAGATATTGATACAAATTCGTTTCAAATGAGACATATTGCTGTAAAATACGCTAATACAAGCGTTAAAATGACAATAGCAGAGAAATATATTGCCTTGCGTATTTCACTAAAATGTTGTACACTTCCATTAAATATATTCAGATATTGATACAAATTCAATTCAAATGAGACATATTGCTGTGACATACGCAAATACAAGCGTTAAAATGCCAATAGCAGAGAAATATACTTCCTTGCGTATTTCACGAAAATGTTATAGACCTCCATAAAATATGTTCAGATATTGATACAAATTCGTTTCAAATTCTGTAATATACGCAAAAACTAGCGTTAAAATGCCAATAGAAGAGAAATATACTTTCTTGCGTATATCACTTAAATGTTGTTGACCTCCATAAAATATGTTGAGATATTGATACAAATTCGTTTCAAATGAGACATATTGATGTAATATACGCAAATACAAGCGTTAAAAAGCCAATAGAAGAGAAATATATTTCCTTGCGTATTTCACTAAAATGTTGTAGACCTCCATAAAATATGTTCAGATATTCATACAAATTCGTTTCAAATGAGACATATTGCTGTAAAACACGCAAAAACAAGCGTTAAAATGCCAATAGCAGAGTGATATAATTCCTTGCTTATTTCACTAAAATGTTGTAGACCTCCATAAAATATGTTCAGATATTGATACAAATTCCTTTCAAATGAGACATATTGCTGTAATATACGCAAATACAAGAGTTAAAATGCCAATTGTATAGAAATATATTTCCTTGTGTTTTTCTCTAAATTGTTGTAGACCTCCATAAAATATATTCAGATATTGATACAAATTCGTTTCAAATGAGACATATTGCTGTAATATACGCAAGTACAAGCGTTAAAATGCCAAAAGCAGAGAAATATACTGCCTTGCGTATTTCACTAAATTGTTGTGGACCTCCATAAATTATGTTCAGATATTGATACAAATTCGTTTCAAATGAGACATATTGCTGTAATATACGCAAATACAAGAGTTAAAATGCCAATTGTATAGAAATATATTTCCTTGTGTTTTTCTCTAAATTATTGTAGACCTCCATAAAATATATTCAGATATTGATACAAATTCGTTTCAAATGAGACATATTGCTGTAATATACGCAAGTACAAGCGTTAAAATGCCAATAGCAGAGAAATATACTGCCTTGCGTATTTCACTAAATTGTTGTGGACCTCCATAAAATATGTTCAGATATTGATACAAATTCGTTTCTAATGAGACATATTGCTGTAATATACGCAAATACAAGCGGTAAAATGCCAATAGCAGAGAAATATCTTTCCTTGCGCATTTCACTAAAATGTTGTTGACATCCATAAAATATGTTCAGATATTGATACAAATTCGTTTCAAATGAGACATATTGCTGTAATATACGCAAATAAAAGCGTTAAAATGCCAATAGTGTAGAAATATATTTCCTTGCGTATTTTACTAAAATGTTGTAGACCTCCATAAAATATTTTCTGATATTGATACAAATTCGTTTCAAATGAGACATTTTGCTGTAATAGACAAAAAAACAAGCGTTAAAATGCCAATAGCAGTGGAAGATATTTCCTTGCATATTTCACTAAAATGTTGTAGACCTCAATAAAATTTGTTCAGATAATGATACAAATTCGTTTCAAATGAGACATATTGCTGTAATATACGCACAAACTAGCGTTAAAATGCCAAGAGCTGAGAAATATATTTCCTTGCATATTTCTCTAATATTTTGTAGACCTCTATAAAATATGTTCAGATATTGATACAAATTCGTTACAAATGAGACATATAGCTGTAATATACGCAAAAAGTAGCGATAAAATGCCAATAGCAGTGAAATATATTTCCTTGCATATTTCACTAAAATGTTGTAGACCTCCATAAAATATGTTCAGATATTGATACAAATTCGTTTCAAATGAGACATATAGCTGTAATATACGCACAAACTAGCGTTAAAATGCCAATAGCAGAGAAATATATGTCCTTGGTATTTCACTAAAATGTTGTAGACTTCCATAACATATGTTCAGATATTGATACAAATTCGTTTCAAATGAGATATTTTGTTGTAATATACAAAAATACAAGCGTTAAAATGCCTATAGCAGAGAAATATACTTCCTTGCGTATTTCACTATAATGTTGTTGACCTCCATAAAATATGTTCAGATCTTCATACAAATTCGTTTCAAATGAGACATAGTGCTGTAATATTCTCAAATACAAGCGTTAAAATGCCAATAGCATAGATATATATTTCCTTGCGTATTTCATTAAAATGTTGTAGACCTCCATAAAATATGTTCAGATATTGATACAAATTCGTTTCAAATGAGACCTATTGCTGTAATATACGCACAAACTAGCGTTAAGATGCCAATAGCAGAGAAATATATGTCCTTGGTATTTCACTAAAATGTTGTAGACTTCCATAACATATGTTCAGATATTGATACAAATTCGTTTCAAATGAGATATTTTGTTGTAATATACAAAAATACAAGCGTTAAAATGCCTATAGCAGAGAAATATACTTCCTTGCGTATTTCACTATAATGTTGTTGACCTCCATAAAATATGTTCAGATATTGATACAAATTCGTTTCAAATGAGACATAGTGCTGTAATATTCTCAAATACAAGCGATAAAATGCCAATAGCATAGAAATATATTTCCTTGCGTATTTCACTAAAATGTTGTAGACCTCCATAAAATATGTTCAGATATTGATACAAATTCGTTTCAAATGAGACATATTGCTGAAACATACGCAAATACAAGCGTTAAATTGCCAATAGCAGAGAAATATATTTCCTTGCGTATTTCATTAAAAAGTTGTAGACCACCATAAAATATGTTCAGATATTGATACAAATTCGTTTCAAATGTGACATATAGCTGTAATGTACGCAAAAACTAGCGTTAAAATGTAAATAGCAGTGAAAGATATTTCCTTGCATATTTCACTAAAATGTTGTAGACCTCCATAAAATATGTTCAGATATTGATACAAATTCGTTTCAAATAAGACATATTGCTGAAACATACGCAAACACAAGCGTTAAAATACCAATAGCAGAGAAATATATTTCCTTGCGTATTTCATTAAAAAGTTGTAGACCTCCATAAAATATGTTCAGATATTGATACAAATTCGTTTCAAATGAGACATATTGCTGAAACATACGCAAATATAAGCGTTAAAATGCCAATAGCAGAGAAATATATTTCCTTGCGTATTTCATTAAAATGTTGTAGACCTCCATAAAATATGTTCAGATATTGATACAAATTCGATTCAAATGAGACATATTGCTGTAATATACGCACAAACTAGCGTTAAAATGCAAATAGCAGATAAATATATTTTCTTGCATATTTCACTAAAATGTTGTAGACCTGCATAAAATATGTTCAGATATTGAAACAAATTCATTTCAAATGAGACATATTGCTGTAAATTACTCAAATACAAGCGCTCAAATGCCAATAGCAGAAAATATATTTCCTTGCGTATTTCATTAAAATGTTGTAGACTTCCATATAAAATGTTCAGATATTGATACAAATTCGTTTCAAATGAGACATATTGCTGTAAAATACGCTTATAAAAGCGATAAAAAGCCAATAGCAGAGAAATATATTTCCTTGCGTATATCACTTAAATGTTGTGAACCTCCATAAAATATGTTCAGATATTGATACAAATTCGTTTCAAATGAGACATATTGCTATAATATACTCAAATAAAAGCGTTAAAATGCCAATAGCATAGAAATATATTTCCTTGCGTATTTCACTAAAATGTTGTAGACTTTCATAAAATATGTTCAGATATTGATACAAATTCGTTTCATATGAGACATATTGCGATGACATACGCAAATACTAGCGTTAAAATGCCAATAGCAGAGAAATATATTTCCTTGCATATTTCACTAAAATGTTTTAGACCTCCATAAAATTTGTTCAGAAATACATACAAATTCGTTTCAAATGATACATATTGCTGTAATATACGCAAAAAATAGCGCTGAAATATAAATTCCAGAGTAATATATTTCCCAGCGTATTTCACTAAAATGTTGTAGACCTCCATAAAATATGTTGAGATATTGATACAAATTCGTTTCAAATGAGACATATTACTGTAAAATACGCAAATACAAGCGTTAAAATGCCAATAGTAGAGAAATATATTTCCTAGCGTATTTTACTAAAATGTTGTAGACCGCCATAAAATATGTTCAGATATTGATACAAATTCGTTTCAAATGACACAAAATGCTGTGACATACGAAAATACAAGCGCTAAAATGCCAATAGCAGAGAAATATATTTCCTTGCGTATTTCATTAAAATGTTGTAGACCTCCATAAAATATGTTCAGATATTCATAAAAATACGTTTCAAATGAGACATATTGCTGTAATATACTCAAAAACTAGCGTTAAAATGCCAATAGCAGAGAAATATACTTCCTTGCGTATTTCACTAAAATGTTGTGGACCTCCATAAAATATGTTCAGATATTGATACAAATTCGTTTCAAATTGAGACATATTGCTGTAATATACGCAAATACAAGAGTTAAAATGCCAATAGCAGAGAAATATATTTCCTTGCGTATTTCACTAAAGTGTTGTAGTCCTCCATAAAATATGTTCAGATATTGATTTAAATTCGTTTCAAATGAGACATATTGCTGTAAAATACTCAAATACAAGCGTTAAAATGCCAATAGCAGAGAAATATACTTCCATGCGTATATCACAAAAATGTTGTAGACCTCCATAAACTATGTTCAGATATTGATACAAATTCGTTTCAAATGAGACTTATAGATGTAATTTACGCAAATACAAGCGTTAAAATGCCAATACCAGAGAAATATTTTTCCCTGCGTATATCACTAAAATGTTGTAGACCTCCGTAAAATATGGTCAGATATTGATACAAATTCGTTTCAAATGAGACATATTGCTATAATATACTCAAATAAAAGCGTTAAAATGCCAATAGCATAGAAATATATTTCCTTGCGTATTTCACTAAAATGTTGTAGACTTCCATAAAATATGTTCAGATATTGATAAAAATTCGTTTCATATGAGACATATTGCGATGACATACGCAAATACTAGCGTTAAAATGCCAATAGCAGAGAAATATATTTCCTTGCATATTTCACTAAAATGTTTTAGACCTCCATAAAATATGTTCAGAAATACATACAAATTCGTTTCAAATGATACATATTGCTGTAATATACGCAAAAACTAGCGCTGAAATATAAATTCCAAAGTAATATATTTCCCAGCGTATTTCACTAAAATGTTGTAGACCTCCATAAAATATGTTTAGATATTGATACAAATTCGTTTCAAATGAGACATATTACTGTAAAATACGCAAATACAAGCGTTAAAATGCCAATAGTAGAGAAATATATTTCCTAGCGTATTTTACTAAAATGTTGTAGACCGCCATAAAATATGTTCAGATATTGATACAAATTCGTTTCAAATGACACAAAATGCTGTGACATACGAAAATACAAGCGCTAAAATGCCAATAGCAGAGAAATATATTTCCTTGCGTATTTCATTAAAATGTTGTAGACCTCCATAAAATATGTTCAGATATTCATACAAATTCGTTTCAAATGAGACATATTGCTGTAATATACGCAAAAACTCTCGTTAAAATGCCAATAGCAGAGAAATATATTTCCTTACGTATTTCATTAAAATGTTGTAGACCTCCATAAAATATGTTCAGATATTCATACAAATACGTTTCAAATGAGACATATTGCTGTAATATACTCAAAAACTAGCGTTAAAATGCCAAAAGCAGTGAAAGATATTTCCTTGCATATTTCACTAAAATGTTGTAGACCTCCATAAGATATGTTCAGATATTAATACAAATTCGTTTCAAATGAGACATATTGCTGAAACATACGCAAATACAAGCGTTAAAATGCCAATAGCAGAGAAATATATTTCCTTGCGTATTTCATTAAAATGTTGTAGACCTCCATAAAATATGTTCAGATATTCATACAAATACGTTTCAAATGAGACATATTGCTGTAATATACTCAAAAACTAGCGTTAAAATGCCAAAAGCAGAGAAATATACTTCCTTGCGTATTTCACTAAAATATTGTGGACCTCCATAAAATATGTTCAGATATTGATACAAATTCGTTTCAAATTGAGACATATTGCTGTAATATACGCAAATACAAGAGTTAAAATGCCAATAGCAGAGAAATATTTTTCCCTGCGTATATCACTAAAATGTTGTAGACCTCCGTAAAATGTGGTCAGATATTGATACAAATTCGTTTCAAATGAGACATATAGATGTAATATACGCACAAACTAGCGTTAAATGCCAATAGCAGAGAAAAATATTTCCTAGCGTATTTTACTAAAATGTTGTAGACCTCCATAAAATATGTTCAGATATTGATACAAATTCGTTTCAAATGAGACATATAGATGTAATATACGCAAAAACTAGCGTTAAAATGCCAATAGCAGTGAAAGATCTTTCCTTGCATATTTCACTAAAATGTTGTAGACCTCCATAAAATATGTGCAGATATTGATACAAATTCGTTTCAAATGAGACATATTGCTGTAAAATACTCAAATACAAGCGTTAAAAAGCAAATAGCAGAGAAATATATTTCCTCGCGTATTTCACTAAAATGTTGTAGACCTCCATAAAATATGTTCAGATATTCATACCAATTCGTTTCAAATGAGACAGATTGCTGTAATATACGCAAAAACTAGCGTTAAAATATAAATTCCAGAGATATATATTTCCCAGCGTATTTCACTAAAATGTTGTAGACCTCCATAAAATATGTTCAGATATTAATACAAATTCGTTTCAAATGCTGTAATATACGCAAAAACTAGCGTTAAAAAAATGCCAATAGGAGAGAACTATACTTCCTTGCGTATATCACTAAAATGTTCTTGACCTCCATAAAATATGTTCAGATATTGATACAAATTCGTTTCAAATGAGACATATTGCTGTAATATACGCAAAAACTTGCGTTAAAATGCCAATAGCAGTGAAATATATTTCCTTGCGTATTTCACTAAAATGTTGTAGATTTCCATAAAATATGTTCAGATATTGATACAAATTCGTTTCAAATGAGACATATTGCTGTAATATACGCAAAAACTAGCGTTAAAATGCCAATAGCAGAGAAATAAATTTCCTTGCGTTTATCACTAAAATGTTGTAGACCTCCATAAAATATGTGCAGATATTGATACAAATTCGTTTCAAATGAGACATATTGCTGTAAAATACGCAAATACAAGCGTTAAAATGCCAATAGCAGAGAAATATATTTTCTAGCGTATTTTACTAAAGTGTTGTAGACCTCCATAAAATATGTTCAGATATTGATACAAATTAGTCTCAAATGAGATATATTGCTGTAATTTACGCAAAAACAAGCGTTAAATTCCAATAGCAGTGAAAGATATTTCCTTGCATATTTCACTAAAATGTTGTAGACCTCCATTAAATATGTTCAGATATTGATACAAATTCGTTTCAAATGAGACATATAGCTGTAGTATACGCAAAAACTAGCGTTAAAATGCCAATTGCAGATATATATATTTCCTAGCGTATTTTACTAAAATGTTGTAGACCTCCATAAAATATGTTCAGATATTGATACAAATTCGTTTCAAATGAGACATATTGCTGTGAAATACGCAAATACAAGCGTTAAAATGCCAATAGCAGAGAAATATATTTCCTATCGTATTTTACTAAAATGTTATAGACCTCCATTAAATATGTTCAGATATTGATACAAATTCGATTCAAATGAGACATATTGCTGTAATATACGCAAATACAAGCGTTAAAATGCCAATAGCAGAGAAATATATTTCCTTGCGTATTTCACTAAAATGTTGAAGACTTCCATAAAATAAGTTCAGATAATGATACAAATTCGTTTCAAATGAGACATATAGCTGTAATATACGCAAAAACTAGCGTTAAAATGCCAATAGCAGTGAAAGATATTTCCTTGCATATTTCACTAAACTGTTGCAGACCTCCATAAAATATGTTCAGATATTGATACAAATTCGTTTCAAATTAGACATATAGCTGTAAGATACGCACAAACTAGCGTTAAAATGCCAATAGCAGAGAAATATATGTCCTTGCGTATTTCACTAAAATGTTGTAGACTTCCATAACATATGTTCAGATATTGATACAAATTCGTTTCAAATGCGACATATTGCTGTAAAATACGCTAATACAAGCGTTAAAATGCCAATAGCAGAGAAATATATTTCCTTGCGTATTTCCCTAAAATGTTGTAGACTTCCATTAAATATGTTCAGATATTGTTACAAATTCGTTTCAAATGAGACATATTGCTGTAATATACGCAAATACAAGCGTTTATATGCCAATAGCAGAGAAATATTTTTCCTTGCGTATTTCACTAAAAATAAAAAAAATTAAAATATGTTCAGATATTGATACAAATTCGTTTCAAATGAGACATATTGCTGTAAAGTACGCTAATAAAGCGTTGAAATGCCAATAGCAGAGAAATATATTTCCTTGCGTATTTCACTTAAATGTTGTAGAATTCCATTAAATATGTTCAGATATTGATACAAATTCGTTTCAAATGAGACATATTGCTGTAAAATACGCAAATACAAGCGTTAAAATGCCGATAGCAGTGAAATATATTTCCTTGCATATTTCACTAAAGTGTTGTAGTCCTCCATAAAATATGTTCAGATATTGAATTAAATTCGTTTCAAATGAGACATATAGCTGTAAAATACTCAAATACAAGCGTTAAAATGCCAATAGCAGAGAAATATACTTGCATGCGTATATCACAAAAATGTTGTAGACCTCCATAAACTATGTTCAGATATTGATACAAATTCGTTTCAAATGAGACTTATAGATGTAATTTACGCAAATACAAGCGTTAAAATGCCAATAGCAGAGAAATATTTTTCCCTGCGTATATCACTAAAATGTTGTAGACCTCCGTAAAATATGGTCAGATATTGATACAAATTCGTTTCAAATGAGACATATTGCTATAATATACTCAAATAAAAGCGTTAAAATGCCAATAGCATAGAAATATATTTCCTTGCGTATTTCACTAAAATGTTGTAGACTTCCATAAAATATGTTCAGATATTGATAAAAATTCGTTTCATATGAGACATATTGCGATGACATACGCAAATACTTGCGTTAAAATGCCAATAGCAGAGAAATATATACATCCTTGCATATTTCACTAAAATGTTTTAGACCTCCATAAAATATGTTCAGAAATACATACAAATTCGTTTCAAATGATACATATTGCTGTAATATACGCAAAAACTAGCGCTGAAATATAAATTCCAGAGTAATATATTTCCCAGCGTATTTCACTAAAATGTTGTAGACCTCCATAAAATATGTTCAGATATTGATACAAATTCGTTTCAAATGAGGCATATTGTTGTAGAATACGCTAATAAAGCGTTGAAATGCCAATAGCAGAGAGATATATTTCCTTGCGTATTTCACTTAAATGTTGTAGACTTCCATTAAATATGTTCAGATATTGATACAAATTTGTTCCAATTGAGACATATTGCTGTGACATACGCAAATACAAGCGAAAAAATGCCAATAGCAGAGAAATATATTTCCTTGCGTATTGCATTAAAATGTTGTAGACCTCCAGAAAATATGTTCAGAAATTCATACAAATTCGTTTCAAATGAGACATATTGCCGTAATTTGTGCAAAAGCTGGCGTTGAAATATAAATTTCAGAGAAATATATTTCCCAGCGTATTTAACTATAATGTTGTAGACCTCCATAAAATTAGTTCAGATATTGATATAGATTCGTTTCAAATGAGACATATTGCTGTAATATACGCAAAAACTAGCGTTAAAATGCCAATAGCAGAGTGATATACTTCCATGCTTATTTCACTAAAATGTTGTAGACTTCCATAAAATATGTTCATATATTGATACAAATTCGTTTCAAATGAAACATATTGCTGTGACATACGCAAATACAAGCGTTAAAATGCCAGAAGCAGAGAAATATATTTCCTTGCGTATTTCATTAAAATGTTGTAGACCTCCATAAAATATGTTCAGATATTCATACAAATTCGTTTCAAATGATACATATTGCTGTAATATACGCAAAAATTAGCGTTGAAATATAAATTCCAGAGAAATATATTTCCCAGCGTATTTTACTAAAATTTTGAAGACCTCCATAAAATATGTACAGATATTGATACAAATTCGTTTCAAATGAGACATATTGCTGTAATATACGCAAAAACTAGCGTTAAAAGGCCAATAGCAGAGTGATATACTTCCTTGCTTATTTCACTAAAATGTTGTTGACTTCCATAAAATATGTTCTGATATTGATACAAATTCGTTTCAAATGAGACATATTGCTGTAATATACGCAAATACAAGTGTTAAAATGCCAATAGCAGAGAAATATATTTCCGTGCGTATTTCACTAAAATGTTGTAGACTTCCATAGAATATGTTCAGATATTGATACAAATTCGTTTCAAATGAGACATATTGCTGTAAAATACGCTAATAAAGCGTTGAAATGCTAATAGCAGAGAAATATATTTCCTTGCGTGTTTCACTAAAATGTTGTAGACTTCCATTAAATATGTTCAGATATTGATACAAATTCGTTTTAAATGAGACATATTGCTGTGACATACGCGAATACAAGCGTTGAAATATAAATTCCAGAGAATTATATTTCACAGCGTATTTTCTAAAATGTTGTAGACCTCCATAAAATTAGTTCAGATAATGATATAAATTAGTTTCAAATGAGACATATTGCTGTAATATACGCAAAAACTAGCGTTGAAATATAAATTCCAGAGAAATATATTTCCCAGCGTATTTTGATAAAATTTTGTAGACCTCCATAAAATATGTACAGATATTGATACATATTCATTTCGAATGAGACATATTGCTGTAATATACTCTAATACAAGCGTTAAAATGCCAAAAGTAGAGAAATATATTTCCTTGCGTATTTCACTAAAATGTTGTAGACTTCCATAAAATATGTTTAGATATTGATACAAATTCGTATCAAATGAGACATATTGCTGTAATATACGTAAATACAAGCGTTAAAATGCCAATAGTATAGAAATATATTTCCTTGCGTATTTTACTAAAATGTTGTAGACCTCCATAAAATATGTTCTGATATTGATACAAATTCGTTTCAAATGAGACATATTGCTGTAATATACAAAAAACAAGCGTTAAAATGCCAATAGCAGTGAAAGATATTTCCTTGCATATTTCACTAAAATGTTGTAGACTTTAATAAAATATGTTCAGATATTCATACAAATTCATACGCAAATACAAGCGTTAAAATGCCAATAGCAGAGAAATATATTTCCTTGCGTATTTCATTAAAATGTCGAAGACCTCCATAAAATATGATCAGAAATTCATACAAATTCGTTTCAAATGAGACATATTGCTGTAATATACTCAAATACAAGCGTTAAAATGCCAATAGCAGAGAAATATATTTTCTTGCGTATTTCACTAAAATTTTGTAGACTTCCATAAAATATGTACAGATATTGATACAAATTCGTTTCAAATGAGACATATTGCTGTAATATACGCAAAAACTAGCGTTAAAATGCCAATAGCAGAGTGATATACTTCCTTGCTTATTTCACTAAAATGTTGTTGACTTCCATAAAATATGTTCTGATATTGATACAAATTCGTTTCAAATGAGACATATTGCTGTAATATACGCAAATACAAGTGTTAAAATGCCAATAGCAGAGAAATATATTTCCGTGCGTATTTCACTAAAATGTTGTAGACTTCCATAGAATATGTTCAGATATTGATACAAATTCGTTTCAAATGAGACATATTGCTGTAAAATACGCTAATAAAGCGTTGAAATGCTAATAGCAGAGAAATATATTTCCTTGCGTGTTTCACTAAAATGTTGTAGACTTCCATTAAATATGTTCAGATATTGATACAAATTCGTTTTAAATGAGACATATTGCTGTGACATACGCGAATACAAGCGTTGAAATATATATTCCAGAGAATTATATTTCACAGCGTATTTTCTAAAATGTTGTAGACCTCCATAAAATTAGTTCAGATAATGATATAAATTAGTTTCAAATGAGACATATTGCTGTAATATACGCAAAAACTAGCGTTGAAATATAAATTCCAGAGAAATATATTTCCCAGCGTATTTTGATAAAATTTTGTAGACCTCCATAAAATATGTACAGATATTGATACATATTCGTTTCGAATGAGACATATTGCTGTAATATACTCTAATACAAGCGTTAAAATGCCAAAAGTAGAGAAATATATTTCCTTGCGTATTTCACTAAAATGTTGTAGACTTCCATAAAATATGTTTAGATATTGATACAAATTCGTTTCAAATGAGACATATTGCTGTAATATACGCAAATACAAGCGTTAAAATGCCAATAGTATAGAAATATATTTCCTTGCGTATTTTACTAAAATGTTGTAGACCTCCATAAAATATGTTCTGATATTGATACAAATTCGTTTCAAATGAGACATATTGCTGTAATATACAAAAAAACAAGCGTTAAAATGCCAATAGCAGTGAAAGATATTTCCTTGCATATTTCACTAAAATGTTGTAGACTTTAATAAAATATGTTCAGATATTCATACAAATTCATACGCAAATACAAGCGTTAAAATGCCAATAGCAGAGAAATATATTTCCTTGCGTATTTCATTAAAATGTCGAAGACCTCCATAAAATATGATCAGAAATTCATACAAATTCGTTTCAAATGAGCCATATTGCTGTAATATACTCAAATACAAGCGTTAAAATGCCAATAGCAGAGAAATATATTTTCTTGCGTATTTCACTAAAATTTTGTAGACTTCCATAAAATATGTTCAGATATTGATACAAATTCGTTTCAAATGAGACATTTTGCTGTAAAATACGCTAATACAAGCGTTAAAATTCCAATAGCAGAGAAATATATTTCCTTGCGTATTTTACTGAAATGTTGTAGACTTCCATATAATATGTTCAGATATTGATACAAATTCGTTTCAAATGAGACATATTGCTTTGACATACGCAAATACAAGCGTTAAAATTCCAATAGCAGAGAACTTTATTTCCTTGCGTATTTCATTAAAATGTTGTAGACCTCCATAAAATATGTTCAGATATTCATACAAATTCGTTTCAAATGAGACATATTGCTGTAATATACGCAAATACAAGCGTTAAAATGCCAATAGCAGAGAAATATATTTCCTTGCGTATATCACTAAAATGTAGTAGACCTCCATAAAATATGTTCAGATATTGATACAAATTCGTTTCAAATGAGACATATAGCTGTAATATACGCAAAAACTAGCGTTAAAATGCCAATAGCAGTGAAAGATATTTCCTTGCATATTTCACTAAAATATTGTAGACCTCCATAAAATATGTTTTTGACTTGACATACCTAATAAATGTAACTAAAAATTACAATGTTTTTAGCGTCATACCTGTTATGTAGAAGCAAAAGAAAATAAGCCACTTAGAAATTTCCCTACCTGTCACGCAGACTCGACGGAAAAGATGCTAGCTAGCAAATTCCCGACAAGGCGACATGAAAGTTTCACCGACATTGGAACAATTAGAACTAATCTAGAATAAGACGAGGACTATCACAGAATAGCAACCTCTACATACCAATTTATATCTTATTATAAGTTTTACTGAATGTCAGTTAGTAAGACAAATTGTAATTAAAAATTGGTTATAAAAAAGAAATTAGTGTGTGTAAGTGTGTTATGGTAAAATTTTGGCGATAGGCGTTGTATATAGTGTTTGATGTATTCGATTCTACTTGTGTTGTGCAGGTATGTAATGCGTGTGTACTTATGTGAGCTGGTGACCAAGCGGAGGCACATGTTTATGTAGCATTGTAGTAGCAGCAACGCAGTATCCGACGCATTGCACTAGACAGGAGCAGCGTATGTGATGATGGGTCAAATGATGGCGGTGTATAGGAGTTATTATTATTATTGTTATTTTATTTTTGAAATGGAACTATTTTTATAGAAGCCTGGGTAAACGTTTCGAATGACATGTTGTGCTTTTTTGATTGACTTTACAATGTGGTATTTGAATGTAGGTTTAGGTGTAATTTTTTAATCGTGTATAATTTGCATATTACTCAAAAATGGTAGTACTTACAGCAAAATTAGTAAGAATGATAATAAAAGCTATTTCGTATAACTTTTATTTGAAAAGAATTTTCAGTTAAGGTACAGGTTACAAAAAATCTCTGAATACTCCCCGCCATGATCTCCGCCACCATCTTGTGCGGTGCTAGATCCAGCCATTTTGCGCTCATCCATGTCGTTATTTTTGTAATTGCTGTTCCCGCCATTTCCTCGATTTCCTCTTCTTTTCTAGCAACCAGAATTAGAGCTAGTTCGTCTGCGTAACCTACCAGTGTTTCCCCTTGCGGAAGGAGAATTCGTAGCACGCCGTCGTACCGTGAATTCCTTAGCGTTAGCCCCAGCAATGAGCCCTGTGGTACTCCGCATGGGATACGTGGTATTCGTACTTCACACTTCGTATCCTACAATTCGTATCGAACAGCTGGTATCTGGACAATTCGAACCCGAGTACAATTCGTTTCTGAGCAACTCGTACCTGGATCATTCGTACCTGGACAATTCTTACCCGGGCAATTCGTACCCGGGCAATTCGTATCCAAACAATACGTACCCGAACAATACCAGCCCGGATTATGCGTACCTGAAATAATGCGTTACTCTGCATCTCGGACTGATACTGCATTCCCTATAATATATATAAATATATATATATATATATATATATATATATATATATATATATATATAAATATATATATATAAATATAACTATATATATATATATATATATATATATATATATATATATATATATATATATATATATATATATAAATATACTTAATATATATCTTATAGTAAATGCAGTATCAGTCCGAGATGCAGGGTTTTATATATATATATATATATATATATATATATATATATATATATATATATAAATTATATAACCAATAACTCTGCAGCATCAGCAATATATATATATATATATATATATATATATATATATATATATATATATATATATATATATATATATATATATATATATTAATATATATCTTATAGTAAATGCAGTATCAGTCCGAGATGTATATATATATATATAAATTATATAACCAATAACTCTGCAGCATCAGCAATACATCAGACACACAGTACATTTTCATAACATGAGACATATGTAACAAAACACTAGCTTTAACATAGAAATAAGCCAGAAAGGCAGAAAGTATAGAACTCTTGTAAAAACAAGTCGCATTGTAACCTTGCTTAAATATAAAATAAATTTTTTAAAATCAAACTCTCGGAGTCGTTGATATATTTGGTGCAGTCGGCAGGATACCAAAAAGATATTAACTACGAATAATCTCAAAACGCGAGTTTTATTTCGATTAAAAGTTGAAACTGTCACTTTTAAGTGTTAAATACGGCATCAAAAGAACAGCAAGACTCCGAGTGCAAGAAATCCGAAATCTCACTACAACTCTTGATGAGATCAATTCGTTGAAGATTTCTCACTTAAAATCGAAGCAATACGATTTTGACTTAACCAGTGTCAAATCAATCAACCCCACCCACAACCAATCATGAAATTGGCTATCACCAATCTCATATTAATTATACTGTAAGTTATATTTTTGCATAAGCTGTTCTGATTGTTGAACGAATCTCTGTTAGTTCAAATTAACGCAAGAAGTCGAATCACTGATATATCTTAACGTAACTCGAGCGAATCACTGTCTAATACTATTAACGTAACAACAAGCAAGCATAGAAAAATATATTCTTTCAACAATCAAATTTGTATCACTAAACATATAAATATTAAGATTAATATCTAACACTACAAAACAATGGCCACACCTACATAAATAATACAACCACCCCTAATAAGTACCATTCCAAAAATTCCATCCGACATTAAAGAATTAATTGAAATTATTCCCGAATATGATGGAAGTACGGGCACGTTATCGCTTTTCATTACAATTTGTGATGAAATTCTTGACATTATAACTAAGCAAAATGTATCCCGGCTTACTTACTTCATACAATCAGAAAAAATATATATTGGAGAAGCTAACGCTAAATTAGCAACGAAAACTTACACTGACTGGACTTCTTTAAAATATTTATTAGTAGGAGAATATAGAGATAAACGAAACGAAGTTCATTTCTTAACTGAATTATCCCACTTAGATGAAAAATCTAACGAAGATATTTTTGCATATTTCCATAAATATGAAGATATCTTTAACAGACTTATGGGCCTATTAATGTTAAGCTTTTGTACCGGTTTCGAAAATTTAGAAATATTTATGACAACATACGCTGCTCATAATTTCATAATTAATTGTAAAGAACTATACAGAAGCCAACTTGCGGCCAGAAATACAAAATCATTAAACGACGTTCAGAGATTAATAAATAACGACTTCCAATATCCAACCTGGCACCCATTCAGTACGGATTCCTTAAGAGCAGGTCGACGATTGAGGCTAACCAGGTTTTGACGACTACGGCTAAAGCAAAAGAGCCAAATGAAAAGGAAGAGGTCCCTGCGCCCTGGTTACAATCGATGCAGAAAACATTTTGTACAATTCGCCGTGGTGTCGAATAATTGAATGGTGGCAAAGAAGATACCTACCTACTAGGTAAACTTGAATGGTCATATCTTAAGGCCAGATACATTCAACATATGGGAATGGTATTTTCTACTACGTGCGGAGTCCCACGTCGGTCCACACTCTATTGCTATGGAACATATTCACCGATTCTGTACTAAATAAAATGTCCCATGAGGAAACCTGCTGGTAGCTTTCGAAGACATTTTGGCTATTGTGTCGACAGCTCTTAATGAAGAGATGCTGGAAACCAATGCGGATGATACACTGTTCTACATAAACGAATGGACAGAGGACAGCAGACTGCAATTAGCACCCGATAAGACGGCAGCTACAATGCTTTCGGGCAAAAAGAAGCACAACAAGACTACAGTACACATGAAAACGAAACAGGTGGTACAACGGAAAAGCTTCAAGTATTCGGGGGTACATATCGACTGAAACCTGTCTTTTCTGATAAACATAAGAAAGACGATCGAGAAAAACCATGATATTGAGCGCGTTCTCCAAAAATATTTCCTAGATTAGAGAGGCCAGGGGAACCCCTGTGTGGGCAGAAACAATAAAACATAAGAATTGTCAGAACTGGCTGGATAGAGCAAATAGGAGACTCGCCGTTGCCATATGTAGAGGATATCGACCGGGGTTTACTTACGTTGCACAAAAAGAGGCGATAATACCAACGATGCAGATACTAGCAGAAGAAAGAACGGCGAGATATAGAGCAAACTTGATCGTAAGAAATTGCAATAAAGCAGGGAGGACCAACGAATATCAGGAACTATGGACATCAGATCCTGGTGAAATTTGGCTACACAAATTAATGATAGACATTGGGGCTGGACAGGAAACACGGAGAAATTAGCTTCCACCTAATGCAAGCTCAATGCGGATATGGCTACTTCCAAGTATACCTGAAGCGTATCGATATTACAGATTCAGTTACCTGTATGTACTCGACACAACAGAATCCCGCAGAAAATAGTTTGTTCTTCTGCAGAAAATGGGATGGCCTGAGAAGAGAAGACGAACCAAGAATGAACGGGGAGATAACATGCGAAAATATTCTAAAACTTATAGTAAAAAGACTGGGAAAAAATGCAGCGGCTTGTGAGAAGTATTATGACTTAGAAAGAGCAGGAAGATAGAAGAAGAAATATGTAGACAACGTAAATTGAGAAATTATGCGGATGCGGGTCCTCAATTTATCGAGGGGTACGGGACGGGAGAGTTTAGTGGGATAGAATACCATAGTACCTATACCCTAAAAAGAGATGTCCACTATCTCAGGATATGACGACAGGTGTGCCTGATGATTTCTCTCGAAACCCTTATAAAAATTTTGAGGTTAGGTTCTATCGAGGGATTTTAGCGTCCCCCATCAAGCGCGACCTGGGTTGCCAAATATAGTAATGCCCACTAGAAATAGGGTTGTAGGATTGAAGTGGAAAATCTCCCGTGACCCAACGCAGCAGGTTGTAATGGGGCAATAGCACCTGTCCTGGAACAGGCGGCTGCAGGACCTCCAGGTCCGTGTTGCGAATAAACATCTTGAAAAATTTCCCAATCTAAAGGTGTTATAAATTCTCCTGTGCCGATGATGAGATACATGGACAGAGGGTACTTTGGCTGTAGACGGAAATCTCGGGGTACCTAGGGACCCCCAAGTACGCAGGCTTCCACCTGATAAAGGCGTACTACATGGAGGTAACGCATAGAAGCCCTCATCTCGTAGGAACCAATTATGAATGTACGAAAAACAAAGGCGAAGTAAAACAGAGCCAATGAGACAATAAGGAGAGAACCCCAACCAAGGCGGAACTGCAGGACTCGCCAAATGCCCAATTGCCAAAGGTTATACCAGAAAATATGCACCGTACTATTCTCTGTCATGTCTGCGGATTTACTCGGCATAGAAGACCTTTGCAACAAAGCACCCCCAAAAGTGTAAAAATCAGAAGCGGAAAGCATATGCCACCCCTCACAGGTGATACGTTACAAACTAAGCGCAGGAGGGATAATATTGCACCTTATGCCGAACATCTTGTAGTACAGTATTAAATTACCGATTAATAAACCTAGACACTGAACGCATGCAATGTGGTGATGCCATCGCTATGATAATGGCCGAACTGCACCGGATATTCCGCAGCATGAAAGACAGCTGAGGAGAAATGATGGATGCGCAAAAAAAAACCGAAATGTGCAATATAAATATAGGTTAAAATTACTTGGGGACGCATGGAGTAGGGATGAGGTGGCAAAAATTAAATAAATAGAAACCCTGCGAAAGGAACTAGCGATAGAGAAGCTAACAGAACTATCGGACAGCTGGACAGAGTTGGTGATGAAGATCACAGGGCTATATAGGAAGCTTGACTATTGGAGAAAAAAAAAACATGAATCGAACAGCTGTTGGCCTATCTGAGGAATATAATGAAGAGCGTTACTAATATAAGGAAATAAGTTGTTTAAGGATGAATGGCGCTAACCAACGCTATGGAATACATAGCAGATATGAGCATCATACTTAATGCAAGGATTGAGGGGATAACTAGAGAAGTAAGCCCCGAAACATCATTCACGGGGGAGTGCACTTCACAACAAATACAGGAGGACATTCGATGAAATGAAGCATTCGATGAAGCTAAGTCTAACAAACAGCATAACTGGTCAATTGACCATTTCAGAAAAACTGTTGAGGTGGACAGTCAACTAGAGGACGCGCCTAAACGCACCCAGGTGGCCAACGTTCTAAATAGGGAGACAGCTGCTGCGTTCTCCATGCTAGGGCTATGAACAGGTTAATAAAACGAGAGATTTGGGAGAACGTTACTATGCCAAAGTGCGACGAGCAGATTTTCTTACTGTATGCTGACCAGAACAGAACTGGGAAGAAAGGGGTCTGTCGAAGACATTCTTGCGTGCCTCAAAGACCTGAAGGAGGAGCTGCTAAAGAAAGGAAAGAAACAGTTAGCCATAGTCAAGATAGAAGCAGGCTCGACGGGACGTAAATGGACCCTATTAAGAAAATAAGAGAGACGGTCATCTGCAACAATGAGGACAGTACCAAGGGGGGTGAGCGGAGGGGTTACCTAAAGGCTACAGCCCAAATCAGATAAAACACAACCATAGCATGAAAGAAAATAACTAAGGAAGGACAGGGTTGAAGAGAATTATCATTCTCAGAACGTAGGGAACCATGAACTATGCAGAATTAGTAAGGAAGGTCAGGAGCTTTGACCCTGCTACGGCATCAGTAGAAGTGGCGGCAAGGAGAAAGACCAGGGCAAGTGGTACCTGCTGACTCTCCGAGTAAGTAAGCTTTGTCCTGATACGTGCGCACATTCGTGGGAATTATTATGGATGATCTTAAATTAACAAATTCCGTAGAACAGGTGAAAGAACACGCTGGAAATGGAAAACGCATGATGAACTTAGATTAGGAGAAGACACAGTCTCCGTTGGAAATCTATGCTGCCCTGAAGAAGGCAGCACAAGAAGTTGCATATGAAACTAAAGCTGATAACACTGAAGCATTAATGCACTGCACAAAATTAGACTACATGTTGAGAGCTCCTGGGAAAGCAGAGCCTCTGCAACACAGCACTCCCAAAAAGAGCCTACTATCAGAGAGCGGAAAAAACAAAAGGTACGGGACACAAGCTTGGAGTTAATAATAGAGGAGAAAGATGATACCCATTCACAGAAAAACACTAAGAGCGACACATCCGAAGTATATAAGGTAAAGTCAACTCAGGCCGCGAAGGAAGATGAAAAGGCAGTACAAGGCCCGAATGAGGCAATTCTGGAATAAGAAAAATCAGCTATGTCAGGTGGGCTGAATGTAAGGTTCATGAAAAAAAACTCATTAACTACATAAGCAGAACCGACACATGCAACTGGCACGCAAAGGAGTCACCGATGCATATAGGGTCTGGTTATAGGGAATGTAATAGGCAAAAGTTGAACTCGCCAATAGAGAAGCGACAAAATTAATTAAGATAACAGCCCCAAAGAAAGAGCTTGCGGCGAAAACAGAAAGAGAGCTGACAGAAAGCATGGATGAGATGCTAGAAACTGACGGAAACTACGGAAGAGAACATAAACCTCTAGTTGGAAATGCTAAAAAGAAAAGTGCAACGAACGTGAGAAAGGATGAAGAGCAAGTAGCGATGCAACAAGTTGATGTATTTTTAGAGCATTTCTGAAATAATCTTGACCAGATGAGACAAATTACAAAATATCACAAAGATAATGAGATCACAAGTGTCATTAGCGCTGAGGCAAATTGGGGTTTCTGAGATTGAAATAGGAATGACCCAAACGGAAGTTATGAGGAAGCTAGGCAGAACTTGGGTGACTTCTGTCCTTGTGGGGTGTTTATTCACATACGGGAGGCTGAAGGCTGCTTAATGGGGGCACCCCTGAGCATAACATCTGCCTTTGCTCAATGAGGTAACAGCTCCGGCACGCGAAACCATTGGTGCTTGAACAAGGGATCACCAAAACCTGTGCGGGCAGGAGGTCTACTGCAGGAGCTTGACAGGCTGGACACGTACTGCATAATAAACAAGGCAGAGCTACGGGGTGCGGCTTTTCTTTTTACGGAAGGGGAAATCTTCAGTAAGTGACCGGACAGTGGCACGGTTCTGTGGGATTCTTGCCCAAAAAAGCCTCTTTCTCTAGTACTTCCTCTGCACGCCTCGGAACCGTTGTCGCATTACTTCAGTGCGGCTGTTATTTAGCCCTCCGTGAATGACCCCTTTCCACTACTCCCTTTCACCAACTTCCTTCGCGTTTATTATTGCTTGAATGAATGATGTTAATTTGTTCCATTTCCGTTCATTCTAGAGCATACTCTCCAATATGTTGTTTGCCCTTATTTCGAAGTTAAGCTCTGCCTCCGTCTCTTCCCGCATCTTTTTCCATGATCTGCACTAGAAAATAGTGTGTTCAGTAGTATTATCTTCCTCCAAGCATAAACTAGATAGTCATTGAAACACCCGTGCCCTGTGAGTACTTGAATCAACTGGTAGCATACTTCGCCATGCTTTCTTAGCAACCATTTCTTCACGTCAGGGATCTGGATCCTCGTCCACGCTCCCTTACTTCCTGTCTCCCAATTGGCAATATCCCTACCACCACCTGAACTGACTCCTCGGACACGGTCCTACATGCGCAACATACGCCTAGTGCCGCCTTCGTTTGTATGGATACGAGCAGTTGTCTCGTCCTTTTTAACCTGCACGCACTCTTCCATGCAGGTGCTGCGTACAGCATCACCGAGTGTGCTACGCTTGTTAAAATCTTCCGTTTGCTTGGCTATGGGCCACCTACGTTCGGCATCAGCCTAGGTAGTCCCGCTAGTACATGGGCAGCTCTTCCCGCTACTCTCTAAACGTGCGGGGCAAAAGACAGAACTTTGTCCAGAGTTACTCCCAGTATTTCAACTCCTATTTGGGTACTACCGTCGATCCCTTAAGCCTGATAGTTATTGGCTTCGGTTTCCTCCTCCCCGCCGTGATCTATGCCACCGTCTTGTGCGGTGCTAGTTCCAGCCATTTTGCGCTCATCCATGTCGTTATTTTTGTAATTGCTGTTCCCGCGATTTCCTCGATTACCTCTTTTTTTCTAGCAACCAGAATTGGGACTAGGTCGTCTGCGTAACCTACCAGTGTTTCCCCTTGCGGAAAGGGAATTCGTAGAATGCCGTCGTACCGTATATTCCACAGCGTTGGCCCCAGCAATGAGCCCTGTACTACTGCGCAGGGGATACGTGGTATTCGTACCTCACACTTCGTATCCTACAATTCGTATCGCACAACTGGTATCTGGACAATTCGATCCCGAGTACAATTCGTATCTGAGCAACTTGTACCTGGACCTTTCGTACTTGGACAATTCGTACCCGGACAATTCGTACCCGGGAATATATGTATATATATATATATATATATATATATATATACATATATATATATATATATATATATATATATATATATATATATATATATATATCTATATATATATATTTATATATATATATATTTATATATATATATATATATATATATATATATATATATATATATATATATATATTTAATATATATCTTATAGTAAATGCAGTATCAGTCCGAGATGTATATATATATATATAAATTATATAACCAATAACTCTGCAGCATCAGCAATACATCAGACACACAGTACATTTTCATAACATGAGACATATGTAACAAAACACTAGCTTTAACATAGAAATAAGCCAGAAAGGCAGAAAGTATAGAACTTTTGTAAAAACAAGTCGCATTGTAACCTTGCTTAATTATAAAATAAATTTTTTTAAATCATACTCTCCGAGTCGTTGAAAAGTTGAAACTGTCACTTTTAAGTGTTAAATACGGCATCAAAAGAACAGCAAGACTCAGAGTGCAAGAAATCCGAAATCTCACTACAACTCTTGATGAGATCAATTCTTTGAAGATTTCTCACTTAAAATGGAAGCAATACGATTTTTACTAAACCAGTATCAAATCAATCAACCCCACCAACAACCAATCATGAAATTGGCTATCACCAATCTCATATTAATTATACTGTAAATTATATTTTTGCATAAGCTGTTCTGATTGTTGAACGAATCTCTGTTAGTTCAAATTAACGCAAGAAATAGAATCACTGATATATCTTAACGTATCTCGAACGAATCACTGTCTAATATTATTAACGTTACAACAAGCAAGCATAGAAAAATATATTCTATCAACAATCAAATTTGTATCACTAAACATATAAATATTAAGATTAATATCTAACACTACCCAACAATGGCCACACCTACATAAATAATTCAAACACCCCTAATTAGTACCATTCCAAAAATTCCAACCGACATTAAAGAATTAATTGAAATTTTTCCCGAATATGATGGAAGTACGGGCACGTTATCGCATTTCATCACAATTTGTGACGAAATTCTTGACATTATAACTAAGCAAAATGTATCCCAGCTTACTTACTTCATACAATCAGTAAAAAAAATTATTGGAGAAGCTATCTTTAAATAAGCAACTAAAACTTACACTGACTGGACTTCATTAAAATATTTATAAGTTGGAGAATATGGAGATAAAAGAAACGAAGTTCATTTCTTAACTGAATTATCCCACTTAGAAGAAAAATCTAACGAAGATATTTTTGCATATTTCCATTATTATAAGGATATCTTTAACAGACTTATGGGCCTATTAATGTTAAACTTTGGTACCGGTTTCGAAAATTTAGAGATATTTATGACAACATGCGCTGCTTATAATTTCATAATTAATTGTAAAGAACCATACAGAAGCCAACTTGCGGCCAGAAATACAAAATCATTAAACGACGTTCAGAGTTTAATAAATAACGACTTCCAATATATTCACACTAATATAAACAAAAATAATTTTGTAAAACAAAAGAAAATGCACCAACACCCACATACTAACCAAACACTCACTAACAAACGCCACATCGATCCCCAATGATTCGATACTCTCGACCACAAAATATCCCTAGTTCAAATTTTAAACCTAAGCGCAACTACCCACAACAACAAAGAAATAATTATCCGCAACCTATGTCGATTAGTAAACACAAATTTCATCCACAAATAAAAAGAGTTCGAGAAGACCAGCTATTACTCGAACATGACATCGAACCCTCTCACGAAATTTACTTAGAAAACGCTGAACAAACAGATAACGAAAATTTTGAAGAGTCTACCACATAACCAGAAATAGACAATGAAAATTTTTGCATACTCCCGCAAGAAAATTTGAATCCTTAGCCAACTCTACCTAAAAACTACCATTCATTCAATTTAAAAATTGCCGAATTTTAATAGACACCGGATCATCTGAAAATTTTATAAATCAAAAAACAAAACAAAAACACAAAAACAATAGTATATATTTGTCAAAAATTTGTAGACGAAAACAAATATTAATTCAAAATTTATATCAAATATTTTCAAATTCAAACAGCCAATGCCACCTCTCATGGTAATTATTACACTTTTGCAGATCTGTTTAATTAAAAATTAAAATGTCACATTTATGAATTTCACAAAGATTTCAATATTGTAATAGGGAACTCTGGCTTAAGGTTATTACGAGCTTTCATAGACTACCCTAAAGAAACGATTAGACCATTAAGTAAACATAAGTTCAAATTTAGTTACTTCCACCAACACAATTTGGAATTCATTTTTCGCGAAAAATGCGATAAACTTAATCTCAGAACTGAACATCTAAACGATATAGAAATTAACCATTTAAATAAATTCATAAAAGAATGCCAAGATTAAACTATTTCCGAAAATCAAAATCTTACCTTCACTAACAAAATCAAACATAAAATTAATATATTAGACGAAACACCCGTATATCAATGATCTTATAAATACCCTATAATTTATAAAGAAGAAGTAAATTCCCAAATTAATAAATTGCTAGATGACAAAATTATTAGACAAATTTCCCATCCCTGATATAACAGAAATTCTTGAAAAACTAGGAAAAGCGAACTACTTTACGACTATTGGCTTAATCAGCGGTTTTCATCAGATAGAAATGGATCACGGTTCTGTAGAGAAAACAACCTTCTCCACAGACCAGGGTCATTTTGAATTCCTCAGAATGCCTTTTGGGTTGAAAATGGCCCAAGTTCATTTCAAAGGCTAATGAACTTCGTGCTAAAAGATCTGATATATAAAATATGTTTTGTCTACCTAGATGACATTAATAAATTAGGAACCTCTTTACAAGAACACATACAAAACATTAAAACCATATTTCAAAGGGAAGCTAACCTAAAGATACAACTAGACATAGGCGAATTTCTACGGAAAGAAGTTGCTTACCTTGGCCATTTAATCACCACCGAAAGTATAAAGCCAAACCCTAGTAAAATTGAAATTATGAAAAAATTCCCAAATCCAAAATCACCCAAAGAAATTAAATCACTTCTTGGTCTACATGGTTACTATCGAAGATTCATCAAAGACTTCGCTAAATTAACAAAACCCTCACTAGATGTCTTAAGAAAAATTTCAAAATTGGCATTGAGGATAAAGAATACATTTCATGCTTTGAAAAATGTAAATTGCTACTCTCAACTTCACAAATATCACAATACCAAAACTTTTCCAAACAATTTAGATTAACCACCGACGCTTCGAACTTTGAATTAGGCGCAGTGCTTTCACAAAATATTGAACGAAAAGATTTACTTATAGCATGCGCAAGTTAAACGCTCAACGAACACGAAATTAACTATTCCACCACTGAAAAAGAACTACTGGCGATAATTTGGTGTATTAAACATTTCCACCCTTACCTATACGGAAACAAATTCAAATTAATAACCGACCATAATGCCTTAATTTGACTGAATAGCTTGAGAGAACTAAAACCAAAATTTAATAAGATGGAAACTCAAGCTATGCGAATATAACTATGATATCGAATACCAAAAAGGTAAAGAAAATTATGTCGCGGATTACCTGTCCAGAATTACAAAATCTTTTTCAATAAATTACTTAAACACGAATATTTTCGATCACTCAGAACTCATAACACACTGTATATCTAAAGCTTTTAAAATGAGCCAAGGCTTTGCCAAACAAATTATTGAAAAATTCAAAACAACAATTAACCTAGACTATAATTAAAATTCAAGGAAAAATAGCTGTTCAAATGTCACCAAAACCGATTATTCTTTTAATAACAAAAGATAATTATTACGACAAAGCAAATATAAAAGATATAGGAACTTGCCTGAAACCATTAAGAGAATATTTACTTCAAGTTAATATTAATTCTATCAATATGCTTAAATAAGATAAATAGAATTGGTACGACATAGACAATATACTAATACAAACCTTTCAAAATACCAATATACAAATATACGTTTACACCCAAGACACAATTCAAAATTATGCAAACTCTGTTATCGCTAAATAAGATGCCGATAGCTTCACACAACACTCTGACGATGAGTCACCGATAAACGGACTTCATTATGAAAAAATCCCCGTAAATTTTGGCAAAAATCAGATCATATTTAAAGAAACGAAACGGCACAGAAATCAAAAAACTATTTAAGCACGATAAACAAAGAATATATATGTGCCTTAATAAAAACGGCTGCGAAAAAGCTTTATTACAATTCCTAAAAGAATATTGTGTACCGGTCATTAAATATCATTGTATAGTACCTGAAATTTTTCAAAACACATTAAATTCTCTATAACGTGTACATTTTCAACCAGGAACCAATAAATTAATTAACTGAAAATCGCAACTAGAAGATATCGATTTACCTGATGAACAAATAAAATTAATTCACAACTATCACCTTGGTAAAACGAACCATCGAGGCATAGAAAAAACCTACAGAAAATTAAAACAGAAATACTATTGGCCTAATATGCAAATAAATATACCAAAATTTATAAAAAACCTTTCGACAAGCCAATAAAATGAATACGATAGATATCCAACTAAAATTCTTAATACTGAAAATACCCACAGCATCAAAACCACTAGAAGTAATTCACATAGATATATTAATCTTAAGGAAACAAATATTCTTAACGATAATTGATAGTTTTTCTAAGCATGCTCAAATTTATCATTTGCCCGAAATTAATACCTTAACTATAGTCCAAAAATTAATTGAATATTTTGAAACTTTCGGATACCCTTGTTTAATTATTTCAGATAGCGGTTTACAATTCAGCAATCAACTAATTTATAACTTTCTATCAACAAAGAAAATTTGTATACAGCTTATAAGCGTAAGCAACCCTAAAAGTAATTGTAACATTGTAATATTTTAATTCCACCATCATAGAACACATGATAAACAAAGTAAAGATTATAACGATTTAGGCACCAGTAACAAAGTAAGATACGATCTTCGAGCTTATAACCAAAGTTATCATTCCGTAACTAAACGTTCACCGAACGATATTCTTTTCGGTCATTTTAGCGAATCTAATGAAGAAATATCACCCAAAATAATAACGTATGACTATATTCTAACACACACGAATATCATGGACAAAGTCTACGAAGAAACCAAAGCTTTACTAGAAGGAAATAAAATGAAATACGCTACCTCAAAAGTAAACAGTTATAAGCTACACATAAAGGTCTACGAACAGCAAGCTAAGAGAAATACCAGGAAAATCGAAAAACCTGCTTATAAACAACAAGTAGTCAAAACCTACATAAAAGACAAGGCACAAATACTAACAGAAAAAAAAATTGATAAGTTAACACCATAGCACAAATCTATAGAATCTTGCGAACAATCGGAACCATCTAATTCAAAGACGAAAGAGACAATCCCGGAGTCAACATCTTAATATTAGGAAAGGCCCTAATTTCCAATAATAATAAGAATATTTACGTAAATCTTAAACTAAATGAAATTAAAGATTCTTATAGTAATCTCACGCTACATTATAATAAAGTTTTTCAGAAATTACCACAACATAAAATAATAAACAAATAAAATATTTATATAACAACTTCATAACGCTAGAAAACATCCGAGATATAATTAATCATAAAATATAAATCCTTTTGGATGACAATAGAAAAAAAAACGAGGACTAATAAACGGATTTGGTTCTATTGTTAAAAGTAACCTTGACTCTGCAGACGAAGAAAAACACGACGATGCTTTAAAATCATAAACGAAAGTCAAAACATGGTCAAAGATAATCTTAACCAAGTTATCGTATTCAATAATACTATTTCAAATTACTTCTGCAAAAACAACTAAATAAAATAAAAAATAATAACGAGATGATTCAAACCAAGATTAACGAACTAGAAAGCATTATGGCCAAAATCATAGATTATACCGATTCTCTATATCTAGAAAACATAATTACCTAACTAGTATTCACAGCGACAAATCTAATAAATGTCTTTAACGAAATATTGTGAAACAAACACACTCTATTTTGGTATATTATCTAGCGAAGAAATATAAAAAGAAATTAATAAATTATTACCGGATAATCTTAAAAAATTGGCAGATTCAAAAATTAGTTAAAATATAATGCAAATATGAAATACTCGTTTTGAACATATTAATCGACATTCCTATTCCTCTCACAGAAGCCGAATTCTTACAATTTACACCAATTCCCACTACACATGAAAGTAATTACGTAAGTCTAAATATAGTAAAGGGTTATTATTCAAAAACAAATGTACAATTCAACAATTTAAATAAATGTACTTTATTAGAAAATACTTTACAAATATGTACTCCAGGAAACATATTACCCGATAAGTGTTTAGAAAACATGTATTTTAATAGAAACAATAATAATTGCAAATATAGCAAACTTCTTAACCATAACGAAATAATCCCAATTCCCAACACAAATATTATATACCTATATACCTATACCCAATAAGGAAATAATGGTAGGAAATAATGTGGTAATGCAATACAAGAGAAAGAAATTAGTGGAACCGTCTCATTACAAAAAGGCTTTATTAACAAGCAAAAATTTTATAGGAAAATTAACTTTGACAAAGTAATAAATTTAAATATCAATAAAAATAAAAATAAATTAGACGTCAATAAGAAATTAAACATAAAAAGTTTAAAGACAATTAAATTACTACGGCAAGAAATAATACATTTAAAAGAAAATTCTTTAATAGAATCACATGCAATATTCTACGATATTTTACTTTATGTAATATTTTCAATTCTTGTAATGCTTTTAATTCAGAAAATGTATTCCATAATCATGTCAAAAATATCTAAACCTAAATTAAGAAAAGATAATGTAATAACTATTGAACAATACTTATTGACACAGGTATTATTTCATCTAACAGTGGAGGAATTATATATCCAACAACTCTGCAGCATCAGCAATATATCAGACACACAGTACATTTCCACAACATGAGACATATGTAACAAAACACTAGTTTTGACTTAGAAATAAGCCAGGAAGGCAGAAAGTGTAGAACTCTTGTATATATATATATATATATATATATATATATATATATATATATATATATATATATATATATATATTTATATATATATATATATATATATATATATATATATATATATATATATATATATATATATATATATATATATATATATATATATATATATATATATTTACAGTGAACAAACGTTCGTTATATTGGTACTATAATTATTTAAAATTAACTGATTTCTCGCTTTATTATTTACAAAAGTGTGTATAAGTTAAGTGCATTATTAATTAGTGGTTTCCAAGCCATAGGGTACTCCAGCTTAATACCAAAATCTAAAATCAATCGTTTTCAATAAGATCAATTTTGTTAAATTTTGAACTGGTGAATATATTCTGCGCAAGTTGCAACATTTATTCTTTATATTAGGATAGTTCAATCACTTTCAGTAAGTCGAATAACTATTACTTACTTTTAACAGCGTGCTGAATTTATTCTTTCATCATGGTCAACTTGTGTGCCAAATGCCAAGCAAATGTTAACCGGCAAAACAATCGACTGATGAGTGGTGGTCAATGCCAATAATACGATCATTATAAATGTGGATCAGTTGCTTTAGCAGAAAAAATTGCGCTAATATCACTACCTTACATCATGTGGATTTGTGATATCTGTCAGTCATCTACATCATTACGTCATTAATATAATGTTCTAAGTCGCAAAATACTCTGAGTAGCACTCAATCTATTTATCCGATATTATGAACGGTCTTAATAAACTTAAACGTACAGTAGAATTCTGTTGTAACAAAATAGACTACTTTGCAGTCAAACTTAAAGCTATCGTTGATAAAGTAGGCGTTATTGACAAACTGCAAACTGAATGTGAACTATTTGATAGTTAAAGTTGCTGACTTGGAACAAAAAACTCGCATCAATAATCTAGAAGTTGTTGGTATTCCTCAAAAACAAAACGAGAACCTAATTCAAGTTATGAAGAAAATAGGTGACAAAATGAAATGCCCAATTAGCGAAAACAATTTAGACGCCATACATAGTGTCACTCTTTTCATTTATGCTAAATCTAAAATTAACATTGTGCGTTTCATTTCTAGAATAAAGAAAGACAATATAATATTCAGTGCTCCAAATTTAAAATAACTGAATTCAACCATTCTTTACTTTTCTGAAACCAATCCTACTTATGTTATTAATCATTTAAGTCCACAAAATAAAACGGCAGCAAGAGAAAATAATTATAAATATGTTTGAGTAAAATGGGCAAAAACTACGCTCGTAAAACAGACAACTCTGCCATTGTAATTATAAATAATAACAACGCCATCTCTAAACTTTAATAGACTATATAAATTAATTATCGTTATAATTTTTGATTCTCGTAATGGTGGCAAACATAAACATATATTTTCAGAATGTTAGAGGTATGAAATCTAAACTTATTGACATTTATAATGATTATGATTTCGTGATATTCACCGAAACATGGTTAGGCAATACAGTGTTGGACTCTGAATTTTGTGATACTAATAAATATCTTGTTTATCATAAAGACAGAAATGATCCTTTTAAAACGAAAGGTGGTGAAGTTTCAATTTTAATGTCAAACTCGTTTAACTCTATAGTTCAATTATCATGGTGTCCCTCAGCTGCAGATATCTGGGTGACAATATCCCATCCTAATTTTAAAATTCATATCTGTTGTGTGTATATTTCTCTTTATTCTAACAAAGATACGTATTCTAGTCACCACAAATTATTGAATGAGTTGTGCTCAAATATTCCGATGATCACTGTCTAATTGTACGGGACTATAACCTTCCCCACATAGATTGGTGCTCCAAACATCATAACTTTAAGCTTATGAATGCTAAAAGATATCACACTAATTTTGACTTTATCATTAAGTACTATTTATATGTGTAATTTATTACAATTTTATTATTTATTATGTAACAATGTTTGCAAAGTTCATGTTTGTGAATCTCCCATATCTATAATTTACATACACCACCCGCCACTATTATTACATTTTAGCTTGAACTGTGTAAAAGAACATTCTTATGACTCGTCTTTCATTTATAACTTTACAACATGTAACTACAAAAATCTTATTAACAAATTATCTTTAATAAATTGGAATAAAAAACTTTCTGACCGAAATGTAAATGTTAATATGGACGCACATTCAATAACATTATATCCGGTTTAATAAAATATAATGTTCCAATTAGGCGCATCATCAATTATAAATAACCAAAATTTTTTCTCCATCATTAACGAAATTAATTAAAGAAAAGGAAATAAAAAGTGGAACCTGTACGGGAGAATAACGGAATACAACTCATTCACACGATCACGCAATTTTGTTAAAAGTAAAATTAAGTAATATTTTACCCTATTTATTGCAAATTCTGAATTGAACCTAAAAAGTTTTCCCAAGTTATTTTGGAATTTTACTAAATCCTTGCAAAAGAAGAGTGGAATTCCCAAAAGAATGCACAACTATGATCAAGTAGCTGAGAATGGTATTTAAGTAGCTAATTTGTTTGTTAATTATTTCAGAACTGTATATTTAAGTACCGAAAACATTTCCGTTGTTAATTCTCAACATTTCAACAATGTTATTAGTTATAATACAACTAATGTTGGTTCGCTTTATTTAAGTATCGAGAAAATTCCAAATTAATTACAGCAGTAAGATATTAACAAAGGATGTGTTCCTGATTAGATTCCTGCTAAATACATAAGGGCTTGCGCATTTTATCTTTTACATATAATATTTAATCAGTCACTTAAATCTGGAATTTATCGCAATGCATGGAAACTTTCACATGTTACACCTATACATAAATCTGGCGAAATTAATGATGCCACATATTATAGACCAATCTCCATTTTATCCACGTTTCCAAAAAAATTTCAATACCTTGTGGTCAATAAACTTAAGCATGAACTTAAAAAAATTTATCCTCCAGAACAGAATGGTTTTTGCTCTGGAAAATCAAGTTTAATTAATCTAGTGCCTTTTATAGAATTTCATGTATAAAAAAATCAAGTTGATGTCATATACTCTGATTTTAGTAGGGCATTCGGTCGGGGACATCATCCGTATTTAATTAATAAATGAAAAGTACTGGGATTTCACCCTTCGCGATTACACTGGTTTGATTCCTATATTACAAACAGATCATAATTAGTATGTTGTAATGGTTTTAAATCTATATTATTTTCGGTTGCCTCTGGTGTTCTGCAAGGGCCTCTGCATTTTGTTTATCAATTACATATCTAACTGTTTTATAATATCGCAATTTATTTTGTATGCTGATTATTTAAAAATATTTAACACTGTGACTAAATTTGAGGACTGAGTTAAGTTACAAAATGACCTTAATAATTTACATAGTTATTACTTAAAAAATCAGCTAGATCTCAACATTTAAAATGTTATGCCATGAATGTCACAAGAAATCATAGAATTAACTCCCACCATTACTCGTTTAGCAACAGTACATTGAAATCAAAACCGTTTTAAGGGACCTAGGTGTTACATTTGATTCAAAACATTCGTTCAATTTACACATAGATAAAATAGTTAAAGAATCTTCCCGTACTCTCGGTTTCTTACAAGGAAATTCTCAGCATTTTAGGAAACTTCAATCAAGAACATCTCTATATAATTTTCTTGTACACAGAATATGACTCTGTTATATGGAACACTTTCTCCAATAAAAATGTTTTCTTCATTGAAATAGTTCACAAAAGATATGTTAATGCACTTTGTTATAAGTAAAATATTAATATTTCTTATTTTCGGAAGAGGCTGGAATACTTTGATATGACATCTTTAGAAAGTAGAAGACTTCAAAATGACATGATATTTTTGTATGAATTATTGAAAAATATGATTAACTCAAAGAGCATTATATCATACTTTAATATTAATGCTTCAATTAAATCAAGAACATCAAATCATCTGTTTTCAATTTCATTTATCAATACCAACACTTTTATAAATTAACCTTCAAACAGAATTATGTATGCTCATCTTGATTTGTTTCACCTTTCTTTGTATAGTTTCAAACATGCCTTGGAAAGAAAATAAGTGTAATGTGATAGAAACGATAAGGTTTGCATGTTCTTCATTTCGCGTTTATTATTTTTTAGAGTTTCACGGGTAATTTACTTCAGTGAAACAGATCGGTTAGTAAGAATTTCGGAAAATTTGTCAGAAGAAAAACCAAGCGCACATAAATGCGACTCAACAAAAAATGAGAACACACATATATAGTGTGTTATGGTTCGCTATATGAACATTCATCACAAGAACAATTCCAGTAATTCCACCGGCAATAGTAATAAGTGTTTTAATCAATTGACCTACTTTTTGAATGCCATATTAATTTATTCTGATATTTTATTTCAAAATACATCTATCGCACAAAGAAGACATTCTTTAACTTTAGTTGAACAGTAGATATTGTGGTTTCTTCAGAATTACTAGGTAAGTTAAATCATATACTTTAATGCCCGGTATTATAATGAACAAAATAAATGTTAATTATTTACTATGGAATTAAATTTACTAACACAGTTAATATAATTTTGCGTGTTATAAAAAAATCTTACAAGTAAATTAACTAATAGGAGATTTACCGACTATTTTAATTCATCTATTCATCAATAGAAGACAAATATATAAATATTGCAAATTTCGCAACGGTTATTATTATTTGCGGTTGGTGACACTTTGTTTACAAACAAAAATTTATAAAAAGCGGGAAAGAGGTAAAAATTATAAAGAAACGTATAAAGCTAATTTGTTACATAGTGAAATTAATAATTGATTAATTGAAGAGATAGAATGATTCCTCTGAGTGATTGGATGTATATCACCACTAATTAAGCTCAATACTGCAGAAAGCCAGCTTATTGTGTCAAATGCGCAGAAAACCACCTAACCAAGGAATGTAATAAAGACAAAAATACTCCGGCAATATGCGTACTCTGCTCACAGCAACATCCAGCCAACTACAAAGGATGTAAAGTCTATCGGGACTTGCAAAAATTAAAAAACAAGCCTACCCAAAGTCAACCGAAAACCATAAACTATCAGCAATTTCAGACTACAAGAGAAAATGTAAGCTACTCACAAGCAACCAATAACAAAAACAATCATCAAGAAGACGGAGCCCCACAGGGCCAAGCAGAAGACAATAACAACATGGTAACATTCCTAAATAAATTCCAAATAATGTTTGAAAGCCTAATGCAGCAAAACCAAATGATAATAACACTTTTATCGACATTCGTTAATACAAATAATAAAAATAAAACTAATGGATAGCACAACAAGAAGTGCACTCTGGAATGCCAACGGCCTTGCTCAACATCAAAATGAAGTAGAAGTCTTCCTTAAGCAAGAAAAAATTGACATAATGCTCATCAGTGAAACACATTTCACAGAGAGAAATTACTTCAAAATTCGAAACTACAAAAAATATCAAACGAACCATCCCGACGGAACGGCACACGGAGGTACCTCAATATTAATACGTGAAACAATTGAATACCACGAACTTGAGAAATTTAATAAAGCACACCTCCCAGCAACAACTGTTAAACTGAAAGACACACACGGAACCCTCACCGTATCTGCAGTATACTGCCCTCCTAGACATGCAATGTAGAAGAGCGAATTCGAAGAATTCTTCAGCACATTAGGAAGTAAATTCGTCGCAGGAGGGGACTACAATTCTAAACACACTCAATGGGGCTCAAGATTACTAAACACAAAAGACAAAGAGCTGAGAAGAACCTTAATAGACAAAGGATACAGTCACATCAGCACTGGAAAACCCACATACTGGCCCACTGATCCCAATAAGCTACCAGATATGCTAGATTTCTTCGTCGTTAACAAAATGTCTCAAAACGATACAAACATCGAACCAAGCTACGATTTATCATCAGACCATTCACCAGTGATACTTACCATGAGCTCCAATATTATAAAGAAGAAAAAGAACCCCTCACTACACAACAAGAAGACTAACTGGAAAACATTCCAAAATTACCTAAATGAAAATACTAACATCCAAATTCCACTAAAAACAGCTGATGACATTGATCAAGCAGTTGAATATATAACGACCCTAATCCAAAGGGCAGCATGGCAATCCACTCCGAACGACATCAACAAAAATGATGACACCGCGAACTACTCTAAAGCTCTGAGGGATAAAATAGCCGAAAAAAGAAAAGCCAGACGAATTTGGCAACAGACACGGCATCCAGATGATAAAACTAAATTAAATCATCTATCAACAGAAATTAAAATATTAATACAGGAAATAAAAAATGAAACTATCCAAGACTACTTACATAACCTCTCAGCATATCCAGAGAACGACCACTCACTGTGGAAAGCAACAAAGAAACTAAATAGACCCACACAGAACAATCCACCAATCGAGAAAGAAGACGGAACTTGGGCTAGAGCTGACAGAGAAAAAGCAGAGGTATTCGCAAAACATCTCTCTAATGTATTTGAACCCCACCCATCAACAATGACTCCTGAGGAAGAAAGAAATATCGAGGAAAACTTAACATCTCCACTGCAATTATCTCCGCTCATTAAGTATTTCACTCCCAACGAAATAAAACACGAAATAAAATACCTAAAAAACAACAAGTCACCAGGATTTGACCTCATAACGGCAAAAATTCTGAAAGAACTTCCAAGGAAAACTATTGTGTTACTAACACAAATCTACAACGCAATCCTACGAGTACTATACATTCCAGTCCAATGGAAATTTGCCGAAATTAACCTTATCCACAAACCCGGAAAACCAGTTCACAAAGCTTCGTCATATAGACCAATATCCCTGCTCCCAATACCCTCAAAGTTATTCGAAAAGCTGCTCCTTAAAAGATTGAAAATAATTATAGAAGACAAAAACCTAATCCCACTACACCAATTTGGATTTAGGGAGCAACACTCCGGTATCCAACAAGTACATAGAATAGTAAATGATTTAGAGAACTGCTTGCAACGAGGAAACACAAGCTCTGCAGCATTCATCGACATATGTCAGGCATTTGACCGAGTCTGGCACCCCGGACTACTGTACAAAATCAAAAACATGCTGCCAGACCAATACTACCTATTAATGAAATCATACCTGAACGACCGATACTTCCAAGTAAAACACCAATGTAATGTCTCCGATTTAATCAAAATTAACGCTGAAGTTCCTCAGGGAAGCGTACTTGGCCCAGTTCTCTACCAACTATTTACAGCGGACCTACCCTGCTCAGAAAACGTGACAACTGCTACTTACGCTGACGACACGGCAATCATCGCAACACATAACGACCCCGACGAGGCTTCTGCAATGCTACAAAAGTCGCTAGATGATATTGAAAAATGGGCCTCGAAATGGAGAATAAAAATTAATGAAAACAAATCAACACATATAACTTTCACAAACAGAAGAGTAACCTGCCCACGAGTCCATATAAACAACAAAGAATTAGAGACGAAGGAAGAAGTCACATATTTAGGCATGCACCTCGATAGGACAATGACATGGAAAAAACACAACAAAGCCAAACGAAAGCAACTCGATACGAAAGTGAGAAAAATGTATTGGCTTCTAGGCCATAAGTCACAATTAGCACTAGAAAACAAAATACTTCTGTACAAAATTATTATCACTCCTTTCTGGACTTACGGCATCCAACTGTGGGGTTGTGCTAAAAAATCAAATATTAGCATTATACACAGATTCCAAAACAAGACATTAAGGATGATCATAGACCCTCCATGGTATGTCAACAACCACACGCTACACAAAGATTTTAAGATGAAATATATACACGAGCAAATCCGCGAATACGCTACAAGACACGAGTCCAAACTAAACGACCACCCAAATGTGATGGCGATGAACTTGCTAAACAACGAAGAAGACCCGCGAAGACTGAAGCGTACAAAGCCTCTAGACCTCAAATTTATATAATACACTATCAATATATTAAATGTAAATATAGAGGAGACTCCAGAGGGAGTCTATGTCACACAAGCTATGTATATTAGTTATCCAATTTGCTGGTTGGCTCACTAAGGGCCAGTTGTAAATATATATATATATATATTAAAAAAAAAAAAAAGATATTTATGATGGAAATGAGGCTAGTATCGACTTTATTTTTAATGCACAGGTAAAGATTTATTTTGAGAGAGTAATCTTTTATGGAATATGAAAATAAAAATACCATTCCTACTTAAAATTTTATTTGTCACATTATTTCAACTAGCAAGAACGTTTAGTGATTTGTTTATTTCTAAACGGTTGAGTAACAAATTACATCTATATTTAATTTTTACGTACAAACAATATATAGATAAGACGAACCAAATTTGTTCTTTTCAAAATTTTGAAGCAGTATGTAATTTCCTGACTAGATACATAATAATGGTATTAGAAATTAATAAATTATTAGCCGTCATGATATATTTGCCCACAAATATAAGTTATCTGTAACCCACAAATAATCTTCATCATTGATAAGAGTAATGCTCTTTAGGAAACCAATGATGTAAACATAGTGTTGTTTGGACGCTTATATAGTCCTATGGGAAAAGTCAATTCTACAGCACCTTTACCACTCTCAATGTTAACTTATACTGAAACATTTAAATATAATCTATTTCTCGATTACACCAACAAATCAAATGAAACTGAAAACATCGATATTGCGTTTCTAAAGAGCGATTATCATTCATTCTTGATCATGTGGGGATGTCAGAGTCATAAAGATCGAGATAATACAGAAATATTGTGGATCCTAGTGTCTCAGCGGATGGAACATAAAGTTAAGTTTGCTGATCTTAAGTCAGAGTTACCAAATGAAATAGTTGTTAAAAATATAATTGTATTTGATATATCTAATTGTAAAAGCATACGAGATCAATATGTCGGGATAACAAACTTAAATGAAAGTGAAAACGAAACATATACTGTAACCCTTGTTTTATTTGTTTTTGGTGTTTCGGAATTATTTTTGATTTGTTTTATATGCAAATTATTTCAGTTTTAAGTAGTTCGGCTTATATAAAATTATTTAAAGAGGTCTGTTGTATTTTCTTTTATATCTTAAATAAATCATATCAATATCAGGACCTTCTAAACATAAATTTAACGAATCGCGACTTTATTCTATCAAAATATGTTAGAATGTTCAGGTTTTCATACGTCAATTTGGTTGATCATATTACACGTATCTACGACTACATGTTATATTTTAGTATCTCCATTTGAACCCAACACCTGTTTAAACTGTAGACACATTTCGCAGTAATATATATTTTCAAGGCTGTATTCGTTTTACTGAATATAATCGCACAAAGGCACTCAAAAACACAACTGTGCTATTTACGTTTTTGGCGTATTTAAACTCAAGCCGAAGATATAAATGACAGCAATGATATTCTAGCACAACGCACAAAGCAATATCAAAATTAGCACGCAACCAAGGCTACATTGGCAAAGATCAAGGAAGATGTGTAGCTGATAAGGAGCCACTTATGTATACATATACATTTGACGAAATCCATGTTAGATTATGATTGTCTCCAACACCTAAACCTATGCTCATCTTGGTGGTGTTCTTGGTATCGCATTAAGGGAATGACATTCTTTTGGTTTGAAGACAGTGCCTAGTCCGAGGTCGTTCTCTATGTTTAGTAATTCAGCCTGAGGCAGAACCGTTAAGTCGAGCAAAATCGTCAATCAACATTATCAGTTTGTAAGATATGATTCCGCTTTGGCATTTTTCATTAGTATTAGATTGAGAAAAGTTCTGATATAGTTTTATGAAGATCCTACCAGTCTTTCTGTATTCGCGCTTCATTTATAACTATGTTTAATCAAACTGTGTTATAATTTATTGGAAAAATTATTATGGGAAACTTTTGAAATTCTGACTACATATTTCACAAATTCTGACATTCTTATACGCAGTATAAGTAGTTATTATAATCATGCAAAATTTCGATCTCGAGATAATAATGGAAATATACGACTTCACCTTCCCTCAAACGAATACGACTATTTTTGGGATTCGTCCGCCTGTGTGTTTGTGTATGTGGCGTTAACATGCGTTCTGAGAAATATAATGAGAAGCGAGAAGAAATTAGAAAGTTTCTAGGTAATCCCAATGCAAAAGAATACCATTATAATCGTGGTAAATCCAAACGATTATATTTTCCGGGTCATCTGAATCTGACTAATCTATAGATATTGTATAATTCCCGTGTAGTAGAAATTCTCAAAGTAAAGTACGGTAATTTTAAATTGTAGTGATCCAAAGAATTTTATTTCGGTTTTGTATTTAAGGCTTCAGATGTATTCAGCTTTCGTTTAATTAAAAAATTGCACCTACATAATTTACTGGTGACAAACAAAAAGTTAACATAATCACTAAATTAAGACTTCATAAGCCCCGAGCGAAGCAATTTCACGTTCTAATGAACCTTAATGAAGAATTATAAATAAAAATAAATTTTTTGCAGGATTGCAGTGAGAGTATTTAATTTATAAAAAACGCTCAACGTTTCAACAAACACAATTGTTTTCATCAGGAGCCTACAAAGGATCATACACTCAATTATCACTAGCATATTATTATATAAAATACAAATTATGTCTAGATTGTACACACCAATACTTAAATTTTTTCTATAAGTTATAGTTTGTCATTATTTTAAATTAAACAGTCATGTTGTTAACATAATCTTCACCGTAATTAAAACAATAAATAAATAAGTCAATAAAATATAAAAATGATCACAGCTATTTTAAGAATCCTTAAGCAAACATCTCTACTTTTTTTCTTTTGAAACTAATTGTTCTTAATTAATTAGCAACCAATTGTTTCTTGTTAATATATAGTCCTTAGTATACTTTAAGTAGTGTTTTTTTGCGCTTATTTGTTTATTAGTTCTAATTTAGTGCATTATATTTATGACAAACTTTATAATACATTACGGAGAAGTTATCAATATCCGTTTGCATATTAGTATTATTTTTATTCTTATTATATGTAACATTTCCAACGATAATCTTTCATGTAATTTTTTTCTTTTTTAATAATTTATATAATTATAAGCTACTGATGAATGAGTGTATGATATTTTGTAGTTTTCTGATGAAGACAACTTTGTTTGAGCGGTTTTTTATAAATTAAATACATTGAATGCAATCCTGCAAAAAAATTTTTTATTTATTATTAACTACACCAGTCAAAAAACTAATTAAAACAAAAAATCATTTGGGAACCAAATTAGATCCACTATATATTACAATGGACATCTTTCAAGAACTTCGCATAACATATGGACAAGCTGCTAAGTCTAATTTGAAACACATTTTAGACTTTAATAAGAATATGCTGGCATCAAAGAATAGGAAACTATTTTTATTAAAATGCAGGCAATCCTGCATTACACCAAGCCATGTTGCGCAAAACATTAAATGCACATATAATCTTTTATTCGGAAACCACCTCTTCATAACTAACATAGACAAAACAGTAACTAAATTTCAAAAACTAGTACTTAATCTAGAAATTAATAATGTGGACTTCCAATTATATAAACCAACGTTTGGAAAATAATTTAAAGCTATTAAAACCTAAATGAGCTTCGCAAATTGCAATAGAAATAGCTTATTCCCACATAATATTAGTCCAACAACACCAAAAAGGCTTTTAATAAAACACACAAATAAAATAAATAACCTCGCAAATAATATGACACCGTTAACACCTAGAGACACTTGGTGTAGTAATCTAACAGATACTGAACTCCCTAACAATGTAAAATATATCCTTGCCATAGGGCCTAAATTAAGTGTTCCTCATTCCATAAAAGACATGCCCTTGTATGAATTATTAGCCGATTTCGAACTCATTGTTGCACATACGAATAACAGTGATTTTAAAAATAATCTAAGAGCGGAATTTATCATGATAAATCATATTAATAATAATAATAAATTTCAAACAGAAAAATATAATTGAAGATTACAATATTACAGAAAAGATTGTTAACAAGAATAAAGACTATAAAATAATGAATAATGCTGATAAAACCAACAAAACAGTGGCCACTACATAAATGGGATACCAAGATAAAATGGACTTCCTATTACTTGACACATATGTTTATGAAAAATTATTTAATGAACCTGCGATAAAAATACAGAACATATATAACAATCTGATTAAAAAATTACATAATCTAAACTATATTGACATTAATACAAAGAAGCAACAATAAATAATGCTATTTTTCAGAGGATTTATGGACTCATTAAATTACATAAAGATCAATATCCTTTACGCCCTATTGTGAGTGGTAGTGATTCCCAACTTACGAAATAAGTAATTTTTTGAATGGATTACTATCTAACCTAGAAAACGAAGATTATTATGTAAAAAATCCTCTTTAGAATTCAGAGATTTCATAATAACCAAAAGTTTAAAACAAAATGAAATATTAGTTTCCCTAGATGTGGTATCCCTGTTCATTAATAGATCTAATAGATCTAATTTTAAAGAGTATTAATAAAATAAGGGATTTGATAAAACAAAAGACTAATATTCCACAAACTACTTTTAATGAACTTATGTCTTTTTGGTATAAAAATAATTTCATGATGTATAACAATAGTTACTAAAACAAAAATTTGGCTCTGCTATGGGCTCCCCTCTATCTCCGGTTGTTGCTAATTTATTTATGAATGATTTGGTAGAAAATGTGATCCAGAATCTATCCTACGAACTCCCTATTATTAAAAAATATGTTGATAATTTAATCAGTATTATTGATAAAGATAAGATAAATACAGTAGTACAAAGGTTTAAAGCGTATACTCAACACATACAATTCACCATTGAATGTGAAAAAGAAAACAAATATCCATTCCTATACCCCTTAATAATAACAATAATACACAACGCCTTAGATACCATGTGGTACAAAAAACCAAGTTCATCTGACAGATATTTGAATTACAACTTCTAACCATATACAACATCAGAAACTAAATATCATTACTAACCTAAAAAACAGAGCTGCAGCACTAACCCCACCTAAATATAAAAACATGATTATACAAAATATTAAAGAATTGTTAGTAAGAAATCCACATCCAAACACTTTAGTTAATAATATTATGAACCCCACTAATAAAAAAGAGAAAATAAATGTTGAACCTTTACCATATTTCTCAATACCATTTATAGATGATCTATCTATACCTCTCAAACCGATCCTTCTCTACCAAATTCAATTCCACACAATCAACCCCTAAACCTCTTGTAGCAGAAATTCCCAAAGGCAGCGGCCTTGGTCCCAAACTCTTTAATCTATACATCAGTGACATCCCCACCTTCCCGAACACACGTATAGCACAATACGCAGATGACACCGCTATCTACACTCACTCTTTTAACGCACAAATAGCCACTAAACAAACACAAATACACATAAACATCTTAGAACAATACTGGCAAAAGTGGAAAATTAACATATACACAGCCAAAACCGAAACCATAGTCTTAACACGTACATTCACAAACAACACAATTCACACAAAAAAAACTACACTCGCAGAAAATCACACCCATGAACACAGTCAAATACTTAGGAATACATCTACACAGAACGTTTAAACACGGCCAACTCATTAAACATGCATTAATGAAAGCCCACGCGGTCCTGTTCAAACTTTATCTAATACTCATCAAAAACAGCTCACTTTCCATAACAAACAAACTTCTCATCTACACCGCAATCATTCGCCCAATCATCACCTACGCAGCCCCAGTCTAGTGTAACGTACCGATCACCACCATACTACCCTTGCAACGCCTCCAAAATAAGTGCCTTCGGCTGGCCACCAACTCTGATAGATACACCCGCATAACACAACTACACGAAGACACTAACATACCATACATTACAGATTACATACAAGAAACATCACAAAAAATTTACAAAAACACACAATATAATTCAAACACACTTATAAAAATCAAAACACTTACCCGCGACAACAACACTACATGTAAACTCAAACACAAGCTACCCTATCAAAACTTACCCATATTTCTAGAGGGGTTTCATGAGCAGAACACATAACACTAACACGCACAACAACACTGTACTCCACTAACACACACGCACACTACACAATACAAAACAAAACATACTTTCATACACAAATCTGTTCATCCATCACCAACAAACATGTATATATTTTAAATTAGTTAAGTTAGTTTGTAAGTTTTAACAAAAATATTGTTTTCAATAATTTAAATGGGTTTTCTGGCACCTCCTTTCCTACAAAAACACAATCCCAACACACAATGTACAACAAAAATTTATAACAAACACAATAACACAATGTTCAAGCGCACAACGCAAAAACACTCATACAGATATACACTCCTCTTGTGAGTAGGAGCTCTGACAAAACCGACCATGTTGTCCACACATTAGTATATAAGTATTATTATAATAAAATAAAAACAAATAAAGTAAATTGAAAATGAATGTAGCTTGACTACCGTTCTGGAGGTCCGAAGTTCGACTCTTGGCTGCGAACGATCCAACTTTTATTTTATTTTCGGATCGAGGCAGGTTTTTTGCAAGCCTCGAAACGTTTAATTAGCAGCCTAGTATAGATACGGGCCCTAGTTGAAGCGTAAAATCACTCTACACCGAGTATCTGAACCGTGGCATTCCTGGTCGATACCTAGTGATTTTACCGAGATTGTCTTGACCGTGGTTTACCTGGTCGACACCGAGGTTTCCAAACCGCGTGGTGAGTACGAGACGTTTGCGTACATCATCCACACCATTTCTTTCCGTTCTTTTCACGCCTAGCGGCAGCCGTGGTTCTCCTGGCAGTAGCTAGGTGTAGTTTTCGACCGTTTTTATTACCCGTTCTTTTTACCGGCTCGCGATATTTACGTTCGCGTAGCTTCGAGTTACTTTTCCCGTGTCTAGTGGCAGCTGTGGCTCTCATAGCGGTAGCTAGACACGATTACCGGCCGTTTCACCAACCGGTAATTTTACCGGTTCGTGATTTTTGTTCTATTTAACTTCTAGGGCAAATACTACACCGTTCCCAACTAGCGGACATGTTACCGATCCGTGCCATGTCCGGATTTTAGCCATAACTTCGACCATACCCCGTCACCGGCACCGACAGAGTCCTCTGTATTTTCTTTAGGGTGAAACCAAGGGTTAAATAAAAGCCACGATCTAAATAAATCGAAAGGTCTCTTTCAACAATCCTGAACCTTCCCACTGCAGCTATCCCCGGCAACCCTTCTAGTAAGTGCGACCGTAAAGCCGCATCCGCTGCAGGCGCCCGAGCACCAGGCAACCAGCATACACGAAAGGGGGACATTGTAACGTGTGCCACACCAGGCCAGATAGCGTCACATTGTATGGACAGACATTAACTATTTATACTGATCATCGCCCATTACAATGGCTTTTCAATTGTCAAAACCCTTCGAAATTACTCAGATGGCGCTTAAGACACAGCGATTATGAATATCAGATAAAATACAAATCAGGTCGCATAAATTGAAATGCGGATGGATTATCTATACTATTTCCAGAAACGCAAGTAAAAATAAATATAAAAATAAAAGAATTAAGAAATTATCAAGACTTTATTGATTACCACAAAAAGAATCAGGAAATAGTCACATATGATAAAGATAATACACCTTTTCCCAAACAAAAGGTTCCAATCGTATTTCTATGGTCACTAGTTTTAGACAAAAGTAACCAGTATGCAGATTATATAAAAACAAATTTCGATGCAACCAAACTAAAGCCACATATTAATGGGGTATCTAAATTCAAAAATCAGAATCAAACATTTTATATACTTTTTCCGACCAACTTGCATTTTGATAATTTAGAATAAAATAATTTATTCGAAAGTTTACAAAATTTAAAAGGTTATATACAAAATGATCCCTCCTGATAAGCATGATAATATCAAAATTCCGCATTTGTACGAAATGATTAAATTCATGCTTCCCACAAATCACATATAAATGTTTAAAATGAATAAAAAGAATTCTTAAGGAAAATCACGATAGTAAACCATCTGGTCATTATGGTTTCAATAAAACTTACTCAAAAATTAAAGAAATCTTTTATTGGGATACTATGAAAGCTGACGTTAGGAAATACATTAGAAACTGTAGTTCTTGTCAAATTAACAAAACAAATTTTAAACCCACAAAACAACCGATGGAAATTACGTCAACATCAGATAAACCATTGAAAAAATTAGCGATAGATACTGTAGGACCGTTACCTTTTACGGAACTAGGAAATAGAGGCTGGTACAGTTGCCAAAGTCTTAACAAGAATAATCACTTATTTTGGAATCCCGAAAACCATATCATCAGATCAAGGATCCGACTTCATGTCTCAAATGATAAAAGATTTAACTAATCTATTTAAGACAAATCACATAATAACTAACCCTTATCATCCTCAATCAAATGGAGCACTAGAACGAAGTCATTTAACTTTAAAGGACTACTTAAAGCACTATATAAAACCTAATCAAACAGACTGTGATGATTACATTCAAATCGCAATGTTCAGGTACAACATATCTAAACATAAATCAACAAGTTTCACCCCTTATGAACTTCTATTCGGTCATAAACTATTTCTTCCATCATCAATTGTTCAAGAACCAAAGTTTAATTATACTTATGACAATAACATAAAATCCTTACAAAATAAACGAAATACATCTTTTAAAATTGCTAGAGAGAACATTATCAGTTCGAAAATCAAAAGTAAAAAATATTACGATAATAAAATACACCCCCGAGAATTCCAGATGAATGATCAAGTATATATCTATAATAAACAAACGAAACCTAATTTATCCAAAAAATCATCTCCATCTTTTATAGGTCCTTATAGAATCATAAAGACTTACCCAAACCAATCTGTTGATATTAGGATAGGAAAACGAGTAAAAAATATCTTACTAATTTATTGAAACATTTTGTTTCAGATGCTGCCAACTAAAATCTTTTTCTTTATATGGATGCTTCCTATCAAGATATCAACATACGTCCATTATGTCAATACCCAATGTAATAAATCGAGCGGAATATTTTACAACAATTTAGGATTAGCAAAATTATCAAACTCAAAATTGACATTACTCACAAGGACACATCCCGAGGTGTGTCTCACCAATTTTTATGATACTGTAGTATGTTGTAGTATGTGAGAAAATATTCGATATGTAATTTTTCTCTTCGGCCCGTTTTAACTTCTAAGGGTTGAAAACCACCTCCATAAATTTTAAAAAAATCAGGAAAACACGAATAACTCTAAAAATAAGCTTGTTCGAAATAAACTTTAAATACAAAAGTTGCTAGGGTTAAAGCGCGTCATATAATTTTGACCTTCATTTGACCTTGAAATTCATTTTCAACGTCAAATGATGGTCAAAATAGATTTTTTCAGACCTTAAAAGTTAACGGGCCGAAAAAAAAATACGTATCGATTGTTTTTTCACTTACTACAACATACAACAGTTTCATTAAAATTGGTGAGACACACCTCGGTATGTTTCCTTGTCAGTCACGTAAACATGACACACTTAGCAAATTCATTATCAACGACTCAAAACTATTACAGTTAGACACTACGACTTTGCACCTCAGCATTAGAGAACCCTTCCGATCATAATCATATTAGATTTCATTGCGAGCAATCGTTAAAATTAATCAACGATCAGATATGCGAAATAGTGAATAAAGATGAAACGTTGCATCACATGACTGCCCAGCCGACACAGTCCCGTACACGACGAGGATTAATAAGCGCTATTTCATACGCTCTATACTGGTAATTTGGAACCCCAGACGCGGACGATGCACAATACTATACTGATAGTATAAATTCATTAATTAACGGTAATTAACAAACACAAACACTTTTAAAATCCCAAATTCAAGTTATTTCTAGCACAATTAAAAATTATAAAAGTTCGGTTACCTCATTAAGGCGATGTTTCAATTTTTTTTTTTTTTTAATCGATTTTTTTTTCAATAATTTTATTCAAAGACATTTTAAAAATATGTAAAAAAAAATTTAAGGTGAATTTCGAAACCGTTTCCAAGATATTTACATTTCCATAAGTAGTAACCGGGTAAGAAATACACTAAAATTAAACTTCAAAGCCGTTTTTCTCGAAACTACATGTTTAAAAACGGTGTGCACTCTAGCTCAAAAAGTAATTAAGCTATTGACTCAAATATTCTTTTATTTTTTTAAAGAACTTATAATGCAGAAAGCAAATTGATATTTTGACAAAAACATACATTAGTTCTATTTTTATTCAATCCCAAAGCGCCAAATTTGTGTACAAAACATAGAAATTTTCTTAAACTCACTCTTTTTTCTAGGTGTTTCTTAATTTTTAACTTTTTATTCGTTTACGGGGAAGGTAATTTTGTTCTTAATAAAATGCATAAAAATGAAAAATAAAATTTTTTTTGTATACTGCATGAGTTACTTAATATTTTAAAATTAAACCTAATTTTCTATCTAATCAAATAAGAGAGAAAAATTTTTTATAAAATATAGTCATTTATTTGACCAAATAATTGGAACATCGCCTTAAAAGAAGACGAAGACTGAATGAATCGAAATATTAGATTAATTACTAAATTAGCAGCTTCAACAAATAGATACTTCGATACATTAAATCTGGAAGCGTTAGTTACACAGCAAACAATGACCCTCTATTCTCTTACACATAAAATAGATAAAGATTACGATTATGTTATAAACTCAATTAACCTAGGTAAACACGGAATTCTTTCTCCTAAAATACTTAATCCAAAGATTTTACACGAGAATTACTAAATTATAAAGGAACCTTCCTATTATGCTAAATTATGAGAATGTTCATAACTATTACAAGATAATCGAACTACACATATTTTCCAATAGGGATATAATAATTTTTGCTATGCAAATTCCTTTGGTAAATAATATTGCATTCAATTTATATCAACTGATTCCTCTTGCCATCCAACATGAGAATACTTCAATATTTGCTTACATTGAACCTAATCAACCATATTTACTAATATCCTAATCAAAAACAAATTATTCCTCTTTACAAGTTTTGATGAAATGTTAAGAATATTTAGAAGAGCAATTCATATGCTGAGATGTGCATACGCAAAAAAGAACGGATCAACCAATATGAGAAATCCAGCTACTATCACCACACTTAAGCCACATTCCCATGGATTGTTATATGAGAAAGCCGCGATTGAAACTTGGAAATTTATTAGTAATAATCAATGGATATACATCTTGCAGAAGCCAACGACCCTCACTCTACTTTGTGACGGCTAGCGTAGCTCCATGGAAGATGTCATCTTACACAAAACGGAAATGATTCTTCTGAAACCCTTTTGCAAGGGATATACCTATCACTATGTTTTGGAAACATCAAATAACATTAATTAAAATGTTCCCCACCACATTCCACAAATTGATATCTTACAAGACTACTATTGTCTCTTCGAATCCAAACTGAACAAGAGCGACACTATCCATCTAACGCCAATCAAGCTGACAAACATTGACCTCAATGAATTAAAAAGTGCAAATAAGAAGCTAAACGAATTTGATGGGATAGTCACTAACCAATTAAACAAACCATTTATCGTTTCACATATGAAATGGTACACGATCGCGTTAGCAGGAGTCGGATCAATTGTTTCATTAATTATATGTTTGAACTTTTGTAAATGGTGCGCGTGTTTCAGATTAATTAAACGTTTATTGTGTTTCACCAAGGGACCACGAAACGGCGAGATCTTACCACCAATGATCAAAACTTTCATCAATTGTACTTTTGATTCAGACCTCCGTTCCTAGTACAACGTCCAATCCAGGGATGTCGTTACCTACCATAACAACAGAGAAACTGTACGTTTCAGAGACTCTCCAATATTAGAAGAAGATGAAGAAGAAGAACGGTCAGCGTTGGACCAATCTCGTACCGAACGAAGGTGCAATACCATACCGTTACGCAACGAAACTCAGTATTCGCGACGTAGCACAACTCCACTTTGAGATCGTTGGTCAAATCTATTGAACATCGTTTTCGATTTTAATAAGGGAGGTGCTGGATATCTAGTTATCCTTCCCTACTATCTAAATTTTCATTTTATATTATGTTAGTTTCTATATTTTTCATTATTGTATTTTAGCTGTAAGAAAACTTTAATAGATGTATTTTGACTTTCGCCGATGACCTAAACCATTCCTCCATAAAATAAACGCCGAAATATTTCAAATTGTAAAATCCTCGGGTTACCTCAAATAAACATCGATGTACCGACGATGTACTGTTATTTACTAATAAAAGCCAAGGGCATGAAACGTAAATTTTTCATTGGTGGCGTTAAAGCTATCGGGGGTGACATTTGGCGAATCACAAGCAAGATTAAGAAATCATAACGACAGAAGAAACGAAGGCATCCAAAATTCATCAGTTGTATTTTTGATACTGAAAAGTTCAGACTGTATTGTAAGAACATCCAAACCTCCTTCGGTTGAATAAATATATATATATATATATATATATATATATATATGTATTATTTTGCGTTTGGCGAATGATTTTATCCCAACCAAATTCCCAACACACAATTCTGTGCATCCATCCAGCGATCACAACAAATATAAGTTATACCGTTAACTGGGTCTTCATTAGCAGAATGAATAGTTTGTAAATCAGAACTGTCATTTCTTGTACTTATACTTTCTAGGTCATCGATTTGATTTTCAACTAAATTTTCCGGTTCATTATAAACCTTGAATTTTAATATGTGTTTCTTTAAATATCTCGTTTATTAGGATTTCTAATATTTTCCAATCTATTTGGTCTAATCCTGACCAAACTTTAGGCATATTGATTTCTTTAATTTCGTTTACTATCAAAAATTGTTTTAAATCATTTAGTGCGGTTTTTATTGTATCTATTTTGGGTTTGTCGTAATGATTTATTTTAGTAATTAAATGGAAAATTAGTATAGATTCAAACTTTTGCAGGATATATGTTCCTAATTTAATTTTTTGTTTGTTGAGTTATTTTCTGTTATCGAATTTTTTATGAACTTGCGCGGCAAACTCTTTACTTAATTTTATGTCTTGCGAGATGCAATGAATTAAAGGTTTATTTAAGTCGAAATTGTTGTCATTTTTTTATTGGATTTGGATTTTGGGTTTTATACGGGACTGAGCGTCTACATTGTTTTTTTTTCCATTCTTGTCTCTATTTCGATGTTAAATTCTTCTAATGTCAGTTTCAACCAAAGTAATTTAGAATCTGGTTCCTTGAGAGAACATAACCATGTTAACGGTTTATGGTACGTGATTATTTTGAATTTTACACCATACAGGTATGGTTTGAAGTACTTCGTAGACCAGGTAATGGCTAGCTATTCCTTTACGGTGGTAGGAAAGTTGCACTCATGAGTGAGGGTCCTGCTGGCATATGCTATCGGTCGTTCTTTTCCGTCGATTTTTTGTGATAAGACGGCGCCTAGTTGATAGTCGCTGGCATCCGTTGTTAGAATGAATTGCTGAGAAAAAATTTGCAGGTTTTGAAACAATTTTTATATTCTTCGTTTTGGGTATCGATTATTTGTCCCTCCTTTAGGCAGTTGGTTAATGGTTTAGTGATGTGTGAGAAACCGGAGATAAATCTTCTGGAGTTTCCAAGTATTCCTAGGAACGCTTTGATTTCTTTCGTAGTCTGCGGTATAGGAAATTATAGAATGGCTTGAATCTTATCTGAATTGGGTTTTACCCCATTTTCGTTCACAATATGTCCTAGATATGCTACTTCTTTTCAAAGATATTAACTCTAGTCCAATTGTATTTGAAGCTTTGCTTCTTGTAATTTCTTGAAGACCTTTCATATGCTTTGCAAATGGTCTTCCAAACTTGTTCCTAAAATAATGATGTCATCAAGGTACGACTATACTAGACCAATATTTCCCATGTATTCTTCGAGGACATGATTCATGAGACGTTGATAAGTGCTGGAAGCATTTTTTAGCTCAAACGGCATGCGTTTGAATTCAAAATGGCGCTTGTCCGTGCTGAATGTAGTTTTTGGTACGTCTTCTTTTTCGACTTCAATCTGGTGGAAACCAGATGCTAGGTCCAACGTTGTGAAAAAGATACATTTTCCCAATTTATCCAAGATATCGTATCGTTTATATTAGGTATGGGAAATCTGTCATCGATGGTTTTAACATTCAGTTTCCTGACATCAACAACCAGTCTGTATTTTTTCTCTCCCGAGGCATCCATCTTTTTGGGCACAATGCGAATTGGTGCCGACCATGGTGAATAAGATTTTTGAATGATATTGTTTTGCAATAAGTTTTACATTTGTTTCTCTACTTCCGGTTTGTTTATTTCTGGATACCTTTAACTTTTCGTATAGATCTGTATTTCGTCTGTGGTCCTAATGTCAGGTTTAATTTTCCTCGTGAAACTTAAATTTTCGTTTCGTTTTGGGAAAATATCTTTATATTCGGTTATTACTTGTTTTAATTTAAATTTTTCGTTTTCGTTTAGGTGTTCCGTTCTTATTTGATTTAAGTTAATTTCAGTATTAATTTCGTTGGTGAAAACCTCTACTTTATTATTTCTATTAAAATGTTGAAGTTTAAATTCTTATTTATAATTTTCATTACGTCATGAGTTATACAGGGTGTAACAGTGAAACGAGCTACCTCGACTAACTTCTATATTATTAAAGATACAATAAAATAGTATAAAATAATCTTATGCAAGACCAAGGGGGACATCCAACTATAAAAGAAGATATTTTTTCAAACAAGTGGTTCACAAGCCACAACACAAAGTTATGTTATATTTTTCTCAATATTTTACTTATGTAAAGGGTATAAAACGAATACATATTGGAATTCAGAATAGAAACCTTTATCGAATGGGCTTAAAAATATATAGCATCTCATTTGAAAAAACATAACTTTGTGTTGTTGCTTGAGAACCACTGGTTTAAACAAATATTTTCCTTCATAGTTGGATGTACCCCTTGGTCCTGCAAAAGATTGTATTACACTATATTATTTTGTCTTTAATAACATAGAAGTTATTCGAGGTAGCTCGTTTCGCTATTACACCCTGTATACAATTGTGGTCGTAGTAGTTTTAATGTTTCTTATTAGGATATCTAAACAATCATGAAAATTATACAAATAGAATTTTACTGGTTTAGACTGAAAAGTTGCTATAACGTATACGTTGCCTTCCGAAGAACCATATGCAGTATGAAGTATGAAGTCTTCTTTATAGATCTTATAACGTTTTTTTTTTTGTAGACGAGATTTTTATTAATTTAGGATTTAGTTAATCCGGTACCAACGAGTCAAATGAATTTTTACTTTCTCGAGATTTTAACGGAAATATACGTTTTGACCTTCCCTGAATCGATTCCGACTATTTCTGGAATGACATCCGTCTGTGCGTGTGTGTGTGTGTGTATGATCTCTACAGCCTAAACGGTTGAAGCTAAATTATGAAATTTTTAACTTAAGATTTGCAAATATCTGGGTTGTGCACGTCTTATTTTAGAAAAAAATATTCAAAGCGGAAGTGCCTGTTTACTCTTGTCATTTTTTGCAGCTTCTGCAATTACTCAAAAATGGTTACAGTTACAGAAAAATTGTTCGTATTTTTTTTCCAAAAAGGGTACTGGTTTCACAATAAATTTCCGCTTATTTTATATATTTTTAAATAAATCGTATCATCAGCGCCTGTCAATTGTTTAACAAAATAGCCTTTTATAATTTGAAGTTTGACATTAAATATTTATTCAAAGAAATATATTTACTGTAAAAGCAATCTAAAGGTTAGAACACATATTATAAATTAGATAAATAATGAAACTACGATATGGTTTAACCCAAATGCGTATAAAAAGTTCGGTGCGTGATACTACAGATATTTTTAATTTTAAGTAGGGTAGTTTATTAGTCATGTAGCAATTCATTACTTCTCCAATAGTTCGAGGCTGGGGTCGTCTAAAGAAGAATCGTCACTATTCGGTTGTGTAAGTTCGGTTTCTTCCATGTTAATCTGCTTTTCGTCGTCGTTATAGTCTGGTTGTTCAGCTTTTGATTCAATAATTATTCAGTCATATGGTTTGGTTGATTGTGATTTCTTCCGAATTGATAATTTTGACGCGTGAATTGTGCTCGTGAGGTGCATGAAAGTCGTGTGAATATGATGATATGTGTGATTTGTTTTATGTATTGTGTAATGTAGGGTAAGTTTGCGATTTCGTGTAGGTCTGTTAGTCGTGTGTATCGTCCAGAGCTGGTGACCAGTCTTAATCATTTATTCTGGAGACGTTGCAATGGGATTGGTGCGGTTGCCGAAGCGTTACACCAAACTGGGGCTGCGTATGTTAGTATGGGGCGAATGATTGCGGTGTACATAAGGAGTTTATTTTTTGTGGAGAGGGAACTATTTTGTACAAGGAGTGGATAGAGCTTTCGGATTACGTGTTGGGATTATTTAATTGTGTGTGATATGTGTGGGCCATGTCTTAGTGTTTGGTATAGGTGTGTGCCTAGGTATTTTACCGTGTGTGTGGGCGTTATTTTTTTTTGTGTATTTGTAGTGGTGTGATTACTTTGTTTAGTGTGAATTTGCGTGAAAAAACAATGGTTTCGGATTTTGTGGCGTTGATTTTAATTTTCCACTTCTCCCAGTAGCGTTGTAGTATATCTATGTGTATTTGTAGTTGTTTGTTGGCCACCTGCGCACTGAATGAGTGCGCGTAGATGGCCGTGTCGTCTGCGTACAGAGCCGTATTCGTGTTTTGGAATATGGGGAAATCGCTTAGGTAGAGGTTAAATAATTTGGGTCCAAGGACGCTGCCTTGGGGGACTCCTGCCATTATGGGTTTAGAGGTTGAGAGAGAGTTGTTTATTTAGGTTTGAAAGGATCTGTTGGTTAGATATGAGTGGATAAGTTTTATTAGTATTGGTGGAAAATGGTTATTGATTAATTTGGCCATGAGCCCTGCTACCCAAAGCTTATCGAAAGCTTTTTCGATGTCTAGCAGAGCCATGACCGTCACTTAGTTGTGGTTAAATTGGGTAGCGATATCGGTTGCGATCCTGCATACTTGCTGTACAGTATTGTGCCTAGCCCTAAATCCAAATTGGATGTCGGGGGTAATTTTTCGTCCTGTATCAATATCGTCTACCCGGGATAGGATAACCTTTTCGGTCAGTTTGGAGAGGGTATTAAGGAGGCTAATTGGTCTATAATTGCCGGGGTTGTGAGGATCTTTATTTGGTTTTAGGATAGGGTGGATTATGGCACTCTTCCATGCAGCGGGGAAATGGTGAAGCTTTATGATTGAATTTATTATGTCCGTTAATTGTACGATGGATTTTCGGGATAGGTTTTTTAATATTAGGTTTTCTATGTGGTCTGGTCCGGGAGCTTTGCGATTGGGCAGGGTGCGGATTATTTTGGTGAGTTCTGTAGGGTTTGTAAGGAGTGTTGCGAGGATTCTGTGTTACGTGTTCTTATTAAAGGCCCAACTTGTTCTTTTAAGTTCAAAATTAGAGATCTTAACGCAACTTTGTTTCCATTTATTTTTAAAGTGTTAGCTTCTATTGGGTTTGGATAGTAAATGTCGATATAAGCTGTGTTACTGCTTAATCATTCCTGTATTTTGTGGAAATAATCAAAGCATGAAAGATTATTTTGTTTCAAATTTGCAATTTCTAACGTAAGAGTAATATCGTCCCTTCAATCAGAATATGCATCGAACGAGGCATGTTTAAGCTCTTCCTAAGATTTAACACTACAATAACTAATTTTTTTGGCGGTTTCGCCTCTAATTTTTGATGCCATACTAGTTAGCAGAAAATCATTTTGTAAATCGCTGGGATCTATCGTATTAAAAAAGCGGTTAATAAATTTTTCCGAAATTTGTATAAATGGGTGTAATAATTTAGGATTTCTGTTAAATTCCGGTACCATATTAAGATAGCATCCTTTCAACACTGGGTGAGACATTATTGCAATTTACTTTACGGTAATATAACAAAATATAACAAAAAAATATTGCTTAAGCGTATTAAGTCAGTTCAAAAAGAAATAGACATGATTTCAAACCACCAATTCGGATTCCGAACATAACACGAAACGACGAAAATCTAGGAGAGAAAAATACTGCTCAGCTACCTTTTTAGGTCTATGTCAAGCTTTCGATAAATTCTGGCACACCAGGTAAATGTTTAAAATAAAAAGAATCCTACCACATAATTACTACCAAATCCTCAAATCATACCTTTCCAACAGATATTTCTATTTTAAATATAAAGATGAACAAACAAGACTCTACCCAATAGAAACCAGTGTCCCTCAAGGTAGTGTACTGGGACCCATACTAAACCTCCTATACACAGCTGACCTGCCAACATCAGAAACAACATTAATCGCAACATTCGCCGATGATACAGCAATACTCTTCTCTCACGAAGATCGCAACGTAGCCACAAGATACGTCTGCAAAAAATTCGACCATGGTTTTAAAAAAATGGAGAATTAGGGCAAATCAAACCAAATCCACCCAAGTCACATTTAAAATAAGAAAAGAAACCTGTCTTCCTGTGACACTGTACGTCCAGCCCATCCCACAGGTAGAAGAAACGAAACACCTAGATATGCACTTGAAAAACATGGAAAAAACCCATCTGGACCAAAAGAAAACAACTAGGCGTAACATTCAGTCGCATGTACTGGCTAATAGGCCGCCAATAACAATTCTCGACAGACTATTCTTAAAGCAGTCTGGACGTATGGAATTCAACTATGGAGTACTGCCAGTAACTCTAAAATTTATATCCTGCAGCGATTTCGGTCTGAAGTGCTCCGCCCTGTGCAGTATGGTTCGTCACCAACGCCATAATTCACCGCGATCCATCCGTAGTGACAGTGAAAGAAGAAATCAAAGCCATCAGTGAGAAATATCTTAGCAGATTACGTGCGCAACTAAATACTTTAACAAGTAATTTGCTGACAGTGACATTAAAAAAACACTTAAAACGTGGTTACATACTTGACATACCTAATAAATGTAAATAAAAATTACAATGTTTTTAGCGTCATACCTGTTATGTAGAAGCAAAAGAAAATAAGCCACTTAGAAATTTCCCTACCTGTCACGCAGACTCGACGGAAAAGATGCTAGCTAGCAAATTCCCGACAAGGCGACTAGAAATATTCACCGACATTGAAACAATTAGAACTAATCTAAAATAAGAAGAGGACTATCACAGGATAGCAACCTCTACATACCAATGTGTATGTTATTATAAGTTTCACTGAATGTCAGTTACTTAGACAAAATTGTAAATAAAAATTGGTTATAAAAAAGAAATTAGTGTGTGTAAGTGTGTTTTGGTAAAATTTTGGCGATAGGCATTGTATATAGTGTTTGATGTATTCGATTCTACTTGTGTTGTGCAGGTGTGTATTGCGTGTTTACCTATGTGAGCTGGTGACCAAGCGGAGGCACATGTTTAGGAAGCATTGTAGTAGCAGCAACGCAGTATCCGACACATTGCGCTAGACAGGAGCAGCGTATGTGATGATGGGTCGAATGATGGCGGTGTATAGGAGTTATTATTATTATTGTTATTTTATTTTTGAAATGGAACTATTTTTATAGAAGCCTGGGTAAACGTTTCGAATGACATGTTGTGCTTTTTTGATTGACTTTACATTGTGGTATTTGACTGTAGGTTTAGGTGTAATTTTTTAATCGTGTATAATTTGCATATAACTCAAAAATGGTTGTAAGAGTATTAATAAAAGCTATTTCGTATAACGTTTATTTGAAAAGAATTTTCAGTAAAGGTACAGGTTACAAAAAATCAAGTTTTTTTCAATACTTCTCAAGTATACTGCATATATACTGGTTCTCCGCCAGTGATTGATATACTCGCGTTGGCAGTAGGTATATATGCTGACATGCGGCATGTCTGTAGCTGTATTTTCTCATACGCATTTTAGTTAGAACGTTAGAATTTATAAAACTTTGAAATTTTTAAAACTATTCAAAATTTTTTTAATTTTAACTATCTACCCAAAATGCTTATAATAAAGTTTTGAGTCAGGCATGTCAGATATTTATTAGTGTATTCAGAGCCTTGAGTCATTGTCTGTGCTGGGGGAGGTGGGTCCTCTGCCATTGCCTTCTCCTGTTGTTACATTGTGTTTTTCATTCGAGGTTTTGTTGTCATAAGTTAATTTTATGTGTTCGTGTTTTAATTTCATTTGTGTTTTCTGATGGCGTTTTAATGTGTTATGCTAATTGTGTTATTTATTAGGATGTGTTTTTCGAGTGTGTGACGTAAGTGTTGCCAGTTAGTGTGTTTTATATGATTTTTATTATTTTGTTTGTTTGTCTGTTATTAAGTGTAAATTTGATGGGATTTTGATCAGAGTTAAGCTATGCAAGGGATACGGGGTGCGTGATATTAGCAACGTTTTTCTTAATGATGAGGTCGATTGTGGGTGGCGTAGTTTCGTTTTGTGGGTACCGTGTTGGTGTGTCTGTGTTCATGATGATGGAAACTGGATGGAAAGGGTGTGGCCATTAGTGCTGTTTCGGTTGCAATTCCAGTTCCAGGATCGTCGGAGTCAAAGTCCACAGTGCTAACCAGTACACCATGGAACCAAGTTGGAAACATTGCTGATATAAATATAGATAAGACCTAAGCAACTGGGTTATAACTTAAATTAGGTTCCACCGAGATTTGAACTCGGATCGCTGGATTCAAAGTCCACAGTGCTAACTATTACACCATGGAACCTTGTTGGAAACATGGTTGTCATTAATATTAATAAGGCCTGGGTGTCAGAGTTTTATGTTAAATTTGAATCCACCGAGATTTAAACAGGTTCATTGGATTCAATATCCATTCATTTCATTATCAAATATCTATAATATTTTGCATTGCATTATTTTATCTTAAAATAACGTATGGACACCATAGTTGGTTTTATGAGAGCTCTTACTCACAGGGGGAGTGTACATCTGTGTTAGGGTGTTATTGCGTTGTGCTTTAATTCGTTTTATTATTGACTCTGTTCGAAGTTATAAGTTTTTTTTTACAATGTTAATATTGTATTGTATTGGGAAAAGGTGGGACACAAACTCATTTTACTTCACATGAAATTATTTGTTAACGCTTAAAACTAACCTATCTAAATTCAAATTAACATCAACGATGATGATGAATGTACATTTGTTGTGGATAAGACATGTTTTATTTTGTGTTGTGTTGCGTTGTATGGGTGTTTCAGATGTTCTGCTTATAGAGCTATTCTAGATATATGGGTAGGTTTTGATAGGGTAACTTGTGTAGAATTTTACGTGTATAATGGTTGAATTAAGTAGTGTGTTTTTGTAAAAGTGAATACATATTCTCATATATGGTAAGTTAGTGTCATCGTGCAGCTGTGTAATGTGGGTGTACCTTCCAGATCTGGTTTCCTGGCTTAGGCATTTATGTAGGAGGCGTTTTAATTGGTGCATAATACCAAACATAGCAAGCTATAGCGCTTCAATAATATCGAACTTCTGATTTTTGATATGCCGCCACTTTCACGATCATTTTAGTCATTATTTTAATGTAAGCCAATTGAAGGCATTCTTCTTACTGATATCAAGCTATAATATACATTATGTTTTAAAAATACTCTCGGGCTCGTCCGGGATTTGAACCCGGGACCACTCGCACCCTCAATTTCATTCATTTTGAAAGATTTTTATTGTTAATTAATTTTATTACTTTATATGCTAATATCTAAAGTGGGAACAACATGGTTGGTTTTGTCAGAGTTCCTACTCATTCGAGGAGTGTATATCTGTTTATGTGTTTGTTGCATTGTAAGCTTGAGTATTGTACTGTTGTGTGTTTACTTTTGTTTATGATGTTTTATTTGTGATAGCATTGTGTTTATGGGAAAAGGGGGAACAAAAAACCATTTTATTACAATGTTTTATATAAAACTTTTATAGTAACATAACTAGTTTAAAATTGAAGTTATTTACATTATAGGATGAAGGATGAACATTTTAAATTATCAGTGATGTTTTGTATTAGTGGTTAACTCTAGTGCTGTGTAGTGATGAGTGTTGTGTGTTATACGGTGTTGTTGTGCGTGTTTATGTAAGGTGTTCAGCTTTCGAAAATATGGGTAGGATTTGGCAGGGGAGCTTATGTTTTAGTGTAATTGTAGTGTTATCGTGTCTGGTTTTGGTGATGTTTTTTGTTAGGCCATTTGTGTGTGTAGGTGTGCTTTGGTAAAATTTTTGAGATAGGCGTTATATGTAGTGTTTTATGTACTCAATTCTATTTGTGTTGTGCAGGTGTGTAATGCGGGTGTACCTATCAGAGCTGGTAACCATTCGGAGACACCTGTTTTGAAGGCGCTGTAATGGTAGTAGCGCACTATCTGACGCATTGCACCAGACTGGAGCTGCGTATTTGATGATTGGTCGGATGATGGCGGTGTATATGAGTTTTTTTTTTTTTTTGAAAGGGAACTATTTTTACTAGGAGGGGGTATAGGATTCGGATGACAAGTTGTGCTTTTTTGATTGATTGTTTAATGTGTTGTCCGTGACGTATTGTTTGTTGTAGATGTGATCCAAGGTATTTGACTGTGGTTTGGTTGTAATTTTTTGATCGTGTATAATTAGTGGTGTGATTACTTTGTTTTGTGTATATTTTCGTGAGAAAACAATGGTTTCAGTTTTTGTGGCGTTGATTTTATTTTCCAATTCTTCCAGTAGTGTTGTAGGATATTTATGTGTATTTTTAATTGTTTGTTGGCCACCTGCGCGCTGAATGAATGTGCGTAGATTTGTTCGTCAGTTTCAGCTGTGTCTGTGTTGTTTAGTTTTAGTGTAGGAATAGGGGAAATTTTTTTTTTAAGTGTCTAGGTGAGCCGCCAAATTGAGTTGTTGTTAGGGTTGAGGGATGCTGGTTTTAAGGATCATGTTTTGTTGCGTTGTTCTCTAATTTGGGTTTTTATTAGTGTATTCAGAGCGATGAGTCGTTGCCTGTCCTGGGGTAAGCGAGTCCTCTGCCATTGCCTTCTCGTGTTGTTACGTTGTGTGATTAAATTGAGGGTTTGTTGTGTTAAGTTGATTTTATGTGTTCGTGTTTTAATTTTGTGTGTGTGTTTGTTGATGGCGTTATGTAGTGAGTTTGTAAATTTGATTATTTATTCCTCGATTTGTTGTGTTGTACTAATTATGTTATTTATTAGAATGTGTTTATCGAGTGTGTGGCGGAAGTGTTGCCAATTAGTGTGTTTATAAGATAAAATTGTTTTGGTTGTATTGTTTGCTTGTCTGTTAGTAAGTGTAAATATGATGGGATTATGATCAGAGTTAAGCTCTGCAAGGGATATGGGGTGTGTGATATAAGCAACGTTTTTGTTAATGATGAGGTCGATAGTGGTTGGTGTAGTCCCGTTTTGAGGGTAGTGTGTTGGTGTGTCTGTGTTCAAGATGATGGAAACGTGTGAGTTTATGTATCTTTTGAGTGTATGGCCGTTAGTGTTATTCCTGTTGCAGTTCCAGTCTGAAGGTTTCGCGTTCAGATTCCCGACTACTAGTGTTTTGTTTTTGTATAGCAGGGTTGCAAGGTCTGCATTTGTGAAGTTGTTGCTTGGTCTGTTGTATGCTGTGGTTATTATGGTGTTGTCTTTAAGTTTTATGCTAAGTATCTCTAGTGTAGTGTGTGCTGAATTTATTATTGTGTGTGGTACGTTATTTTTGACTAATATCGCAACGCCTCCGGCAGGCACCGGACCTTTGTTTGGCCTATCAGCCCGATAGGTTGTGTAGGAGTGTATTTTGAGTTTGTGTGAGTGTGTGAGTTTAGTTTCATTTAGTGTCATTATGTGTATGTTATGTGTGTTCACAAAATGGATAAGCTCGCCTATCTTACCCATAATTCCGTTGGCGTTCCATGAGCTGTTGTTCATGGTGCTTGTGTTGTGGTTGGTTGTGTAGTGCTAGTTGTGCGTTGATTTTGATGTTATAGTTTGTGAAGTTGATGAATGTTGAGAACTTTTCTGCTTGTGAGTTATATTTTGAAAGTTGTGCGTTAGGTCATGGATGGCCCTGATGATGTTCTCAAGGTTCACCAGCTGTCGTAAGTTTTGCATTTCTGTGAATAAGTCATTTATGTTGTTAGTTTCTTTAGTTCTTGGAGGGTTAGGGGGAGGGAGGATAGGTTCTGCTTGTTTCTGAAGGGCTGGGGGGGAATTTATGTGATTGTTGGCTAGGGTTGTTCGGATGGTCGCCGTCAATGTTTGGTTTTGGTTATGCTTCCAGGCGTTTGAATTAGGTGAGGTGGCGGGGATGTAGGATTGTGTAGGTACTATGTGTTTTTTTTTATTATAAGATTGTTCGTCAATTATTTTAATTTTGTTGATGTACGTAGGGCAGTCCGTGGAATCGGCAGGGTGGGGTCCGTTGCAGTTGACGCATTAAGCTGGTTCCGTTATGGGCTTTGTGCAAGTAGTAGTTAGGTGGTACAAGGTGCATTTCAGGCATCTTTGGGTTCGTCTGCAGTTTGATGTTGCATCCCCCCAGTGTTGGCAGCGGTGGCATTGTATAATCCTCTTCTTGTTTCAGTGTCTTTCCAAGGTGATCCTCGTGTGGAATAGGTATTTACAGGTGTGGTTGAGGTTCGCTAGTTCGCTGGTTGTAATTAGGAGGTATAATGGACGGAATGTCGTTCTCATCCTATACACCGGGAGTAGTTCTATTTTATATTTTAGCTTCATTTCTTCAGCTATGTCTGTTTATTGTTCTGGAGCGTTGTCAAGTCCTCGGAGAACAAATGCGTGTATTTTTGTGCATCTGTCTGTGTATGTGTAGTATTCTAGTTTATCGTCTTTATTAACTTCAGTTATTATTTTCTGTCTGTCCCTCTCATTGTTTATGTAAATGTTCGTGTTGTTGTTTGTGTATTTAATGTGAAATCCTTTGCTTGCTACATTCTTTAGGTATGTGAGGATAGATGCCTGATTTGTAGCAATTCCTGGAATTATGATGGGAGGGGGTGGTCTGAATTCAGGTTGAGCTTGTGGTTGAACTTCTTCTTCTGTCTCGTGTTCTGAATCAGTGTCTCTGTCGTCCGTTAATGATGAGTATTTATTTTTTGTGTGGGTGCGGGATGTTTTGGGTGATCTAGGGTGCTTGGCGGGTTTCTTTGGAATTTTAAATAGTTCGTCTTCTTTCTTCCTTTTGTTATTATGTGTGTTTTCATTTGATATTGTTTTTTTAGTAAGGAATATATTGCTTACCATGAGGTTTTTGCCAGAGCTGGTGGAAGGTTCGATTGGAGAATCGTCCACCGCCATGTTGAGTTGCGTGTTTCTCGGTTTGTCAATATCCGGGTTAGACTCTTGTTGAGTAAAATCGCATGTGGCGGGAATGCTTTCTACTGAGGATGTTGGCAGCGAGAAGTCCGACTGTGGCGATACCATTTTCGCAGTTTTTTTCTTTCGAATAGCAGATACGATGGTTGGATTAAACCAACTGCTTTTTTCCTTTCATTTTCTGGCCTCTAAGGCCAGTTTGGCTGCTGCTTTTCCTTTGTTATCGTTTTTATTGTCGACCACGTTTTCAATTTTATAACGAAAAATTGTTTTAAACAAAGAAATAAGTTTGCACTGGTTAGACACTTAATTAAAATAGGCTGTATGGACAAGATACTGAGCTCAGTAAGGCACGCCTGCTCAGTATGAAGTTAATTCTCCGAATCCACTCGCACCCTAAGCGAGTATCATACCCCTAGACCAACGAACCGATGCAAGATCCTATATGAAAATAATCAAGTTTTCAAGCGTCTACTTAATATAGCGCAATTCCGTTAATTTCAATAACCAAATCATAATTGATACTCTTATTCTGAAATTTTAATAAACCCTATGGTCGCTACACTATCCTTTCATTACTTCTCTCCACTCCTTACTGAGCAACTATCGCGTGATCATGCGTAATAAGAGGGTAAAGTAACGCAAGATTAGTAACGAATAGAATCCATGCGCTAGATCCTAAATTAACATTACTTTCTCCTGTGCTACCTTTCCATTACATCTCTATTTACCATTCAACAAACACTCCATAGTTTCTGGCGAGGAGCATTCAATAATACGGAATAGAATAAAGAGAAGTGCAAAAGAATTTATAGTGTATTAAGTTGGTGTTTGTTCGTTGGTATGGTACTCGCTCAGGATGCAAGTAGTCCCGGGTTTCAATACCGGAAGCACCCAAAATTGTTTTTAATATGGAATATTATAGCTTGATATCAGTAATATGCGCGTTTCAGGCTTACATTAGTAACGAGGAATAAAAGATTATGAAAGTAAAATACCAATAAAATCAGACGCGGATACCAAGGATGCCCTGGACACTGTTGTTTTGTTACTTATTTGTGTTCCCACCCCAAAAATTAAAGTGTGCTAAGCAGAAATGGAAGGAAAGAAATTACGGAATGGGAGATTGGGATTCAGTGTCTGGATCCTAAGTAAGTATAGTGACCTGCTATGTTATCCTCATTTTCTGTGCTCATTTCTTACCCATCAACACGGTAGAGTTGCTAGATTAGGAGTAGCAAGTAACAAAAATATAGTGTAGTGGGACAAAGTGTTTCTTTACGATCCAGGATCAGAGTATCGAATACAATAAAGTTATTGGAATTAACGCTATTATGCTATGTGAAGTGGACACATATAAAATTTATTAATTTCACATGCAACCTAGCATCGGCTCGTTGCTCTAGGGGTATGGCACTCACTTTTTTTGCCACACATTCCTCAGCCACTATATTTTTCACATTAAAAACAAACTTGGCCTCTTCCGGGATTTGAACCCAGGACCACTCGCACCAATTGTTACTTTCTTATACGCAGTATAAGTAAGTATTGTAAGCATGAAGTATTTAGATCTCGAGATTTTAACGGAAATATACGTTTTGATCTTCTCTGAATCTATTCGCCACTATTTTTGGAATGACGTCCATCTGTGTATGTGTGTAATATAATAATTTTTACATAAATCGTATCAACTTTGCCTGTCAATTGTTTAACAGAAAAACTAAATAAAAACATTAATAGTTTGGAGCTTAACATCCAATATTTATTCCAAAAATATATTTAGTGAAAAAGGGTTCAAAAGGTTAGAACAATGTTATTAATTGCAAAAATAATAAAAATATGATATGACCTAACGAATTTGCGTATAATGAAATTCAGTGCAAAACACTGCAGATGTTTATTTTCATTTTGAAAGTATTTTTTAATAAATATTGTTATATGATATTATAAGCTAATATCTAATGTGGAAACAACATGGCTGGTTTTTTCAGAGTCTTACTCACAAGCTGAGTATATATCTGAGGATTGTGTACTTAAACATTGTGTTATGTGCCTACATTTTGTTTTCATTATTTTATATGTATTAGGATTATGTTTTTGTAAAAATGGAGAACACAAACTCATTTCACTACTATATTTTATATAAAACTTATATACTTACTTAACTAGTTTAAAATTTGATGTATTACCATTTTGGATGAAAGATGTACATTTTAGGTTATGAATGATGTTTTGTTTTAGTGGTTGACTCTAATGTGGTGTATTGGTGATTATGCTTTAGTGTAATTATAGTGTTTTCGTGTCTGGCTTTGGTGATGTTTTTTGTTAAGTTATTAGTGTGAGTGTCAGTCTATCGCGAACATTTGTATGGGCTAGACGTGCAGTTACTCGCTCATGCAAGTAGTATAGTTTACATTCCAAATAGCTAATTAAACATACTTCAATTTATATATTACCTAATTAATTATGCGAACGCAGCAAATTTAAGTCGCGAGTGTCATAGTTTTATTTCAAATACTTAACTGGGTCACCATGAAAGGTGACCCAAAATCAGTTGCTAAAATTATACAAAGAACCGATGGCAAATATTTAATAACTTCACCATCAGGGAAAAAACCATACCAGTAGAACTGAAGCATTTGGGATCTATCCCACCAACGCCTTCACCGAGCACGCAAGAGCGAAGTCGGCTACTCAACTCTACGCACAAACTTCAACATCTCACGCACCCCAACAAACGACCAGCAAATGAGACACCGAACGATCGCTTGCCTTCTCAAAAATCGCAAAATTAGTAAGATCTCCCGTTTTTACTAGAAAATTATCATATTTCGAACCTAACATAGTACAACCAACACCCCCTCTACGAGATCAAATAGCAACCCCTACGGAGGGCCTAAATGATCAAGAAATCACTTCGACCTTATACATGCGGTCGATCTCGGAACCTGCACTTCTAGATAAAACTGAAGACAGCTGGACAGTTATCAGTACCAGAAAGAGCAAAAGATCCAGCCCGGAATATATAGAAACGTAAAACAAAAAAACCTAACATACTACTGGCTCAACGGCCCAAAAACTTCAAATACGTTTGAAATACTAAATGTAGAAGAATTATTTGAAGAAGGCATGAGTCCAGAAATTATTAAACCTACACAATTCACTAAATATATTGAACATAAAATGTCCAAAGCCCCTCTACCAATGTTCTTCTGTGAGTTGCAATAAAGGGACAGTAATAAATAAATTTACGACACTAAACTGAACCGACCAGTCAAAATCGAACACATTTGCGCAACACCTACCATCAGTATGTCAACCTTTCTCTAGTGAAACTTCGGTAGAAGAAGAACAAGAAATCCGCAGTATCTAGAGACCCTTCCACTACTCTGCGTGCCTAAAGACAAATGTAAATCAAGGTAAATAAAAAACGCTTTAGTAAATCTTGACCCCAAAAAAGCTTCAGGTTATGACCTTATAACAAAAAAGATTCTACAACAACAATCTTACACAGGAATCAATCTGATAACACTGATCTGTAACTCAATCCGAAGGATAGAATACTTTCCCTCTAAGAGGAAATTGGCCCCAATTATCCTTATACCCAAGCCAGGCAAACCACCACAAGAAGTAAGTTCCTAAAGACCAATCTGTCTTCTTCCGATAATCTCCAAACTTTTCGAAAAGCCTAAGTGCTTCAATAGAATCGAACTTCTGTTTTTAGAAATGCCACCACTTTTACGATAAATTTAATCATTATTTTTAACTAAGCCAATTGTAGGCATTGATCTTCTTACTGATATCAAGCCATAAAATACATTCTGTTTTATAAATACTCTCGGGCTCGTCCGGGATTTGAACCCGGGACAACTCACGCCCATTTCATTTTCATTTTCAACAATCTTTATTATTGAGATTTTTTAATACATTATATAATAGAAATAATGTTTGGAGAACATGGTTGGTTTTGTCAGAGCGCCTCCTCACAGGGTGAGTGTATATCTGTGTTTGTGTGTAATTGCGTTGTGTGCTTTAATACGTTGTGTTATTGTTTTCTGTTACAAGTTATGTTTTCTTTTACGATGTGTTAGGATTTTGTTTATGGGAAAGGAGGGACAAAAACCCATTTAACTTAACAGGATGTTTTTGTTAAAACTTAAAATTAGCCCAACTTAATTAAAAATTAACATTTACATTGATGATAGATGTACAGTTGTTGTTTTTGAGATATGTTTTGTTTTGTGTAGTATTTTGTCGTGTTGTGAGGGTGTCAGGTGTTCTGCTCATGGAACACCTCTAGATTTACGGGTAGATTTTGGTAGGGTAGCTTGTGTATGAGTTTACGTTTGGTGTTGTCGCGAATAGGTGTGATGTTTTTTATAAGTGTATTTGAGTTGAGTTGTGTGTTTTTATAAAATTTCTGTGATATGTCTTGATTGTATTCTCTTATGTATGGTTTGTAAGTGTCCTCGTGTAGTTGTGTAGTGCAGGAATACCTTTCTGAGCTGGTCGCCATTCGAAACTATTTATTTTAGAGGCGTTGCATTTGTAGTATGGTGGTGTTCGCTGCGTTACACCAAACTGGAACTGCGTACATGATGATGGGACGGATGATGGATGTGTAAATGCGAATTTTGTTTTTTGTAGATAGGTAACTGTTCTTAACTAGGAGAGGGTAGGGGTTGCTAATTACGGCGCGTGTTTGGTTTGATGCTTGTGTGATGTGTATGCCGTGTCCTAGTAGTCTGTTTAACTGTATTCTGAGGAATCTTACTGTGTTTATGGGTGTGATTTTTTGATTGAGTATTACAAGTGGTGTGACTATTCTGTAGTTTGTGAATTTACGTGTGAAGACTATGGTTTCGGTTTTGTTGGCGTTTATGTTTATTTTCCATTTCTTCCAGTATGCTTCTAATATGGTTTTGTGTATTGGTATTTGTTTGGTGGATACTTGGACGTTAAATAAGGGGGCGTAAATTGCGGTGTTGTCGGCGTATTGTGCTGTGTATTTGGCAACGTGGGGATATCGCTACTGGAGGGGTTGAACATGTTAGGGCCAAGGACCCTACCTTGTGGGATTCCTGCTACAATAGGTTTAGGGATTCGGAAGAATATAAATTCGTCATGAGCTTTACTGTCCAGACCGTGTCGAAGGCTTTTTCAATGTCCAGTAGGGCCATGACCGTTACGTTGTTTTGGTTGATTTGGGTCGCGATATCGGTTGCAATCCTGCACACCCGATGCACCGTGCAATGTCTGGCTCGGAAGCCAAACTGGTGATCAGGGGTGAGTTTTTGTCATGTGTCGATATCGTCGAGCCGGGAGAGGATGATTTGTTCTGTTTGTTTCGATAGGGAATTTAGTAGGGTAATGGGGCGATAACTGATTGGCGCGTTTTTTCTTGGTTTCAGGATTGTATGGACTGTAGCAGTTTTCCAGGCGGCTGGGAAGTGGTGAAGTTTGATTATTGGGTTTATGATGTAATGGATGTGGACGATGGATTTTTTGGATAGGTTTTTAACTAGGAGGTTATCAATGATATATGGGCCTGGAGCTTTGCGGGTAATTTTTTGATAATCTTGGCTAATTCAGATGGGGTTGTAAGGGGTCTGGCCAGCGTTTTGTTGTCAGTGTAATGCGGCGTGTTTAAAACGTGTAGCGTATTTTGAATGATTTTATTTTGTGTGGGTGAGTTTGGGAAGTGCGTTACGTGTATATGTTCAATCGTGTTAGCAATCATTTCTGCTTTGCCTTCGTAACTTATAGCTGTTAATTTATTTTCTGTAAGTGTTGGAATTCTTGTGAGTGGTCTTTTAAGTGTTTTAGTCAGCCGCCAGAGGGAGTTGTCATGAGGGCTGAGTGCGGCGAGTTTTAGGGACCATGTATTCTTTTTGTGTTGTTTTATTTGAGTTTTGATTTGTGTGTTTAGGTGTTTAAGCTGTGTTCTGTATGTGGGTAGGTGCGTCCTCTGCCATTGTCCCCTAGTGTGGTTGCGTTGTTAAATTGGCAGTGTTATAAGTGGTGATAGGTTGAGTTTTTGTAGGTTTATTTGATTTAATGCATGAGTTTTTGTTTGGTTGTTTGTACAGTGTTTTTGAAGTGTTCTATTTGTGCATCGATGTCTTGTATTGTGTGTATTTGATTGTAGATGGGGATGATCGTGTCAAGTGTTTTGCGGAAGTGCGCCCAATTTGTGTGTTTGTATGATGTGTTATTTTCTATGTGGTGGTTGGTTTGTTGGAATATGACTGGGTTGTGATCATAGCTGAGTTCTGGTAGTGATCCGGGTTGTGTGATGTTATGAATATTTTTATTGATGATGATATCGATGGTGGACGGCTTACTTCCGTTTTCGGTGTAGTAAGTGGATGTGTTTGGGTGCAACATGATTGCGACATGTGAATTAATGTATGTTTTGAGTGTGCGGCCGTTAGTGTTTGTGGTGTTGCGGTCCCAATTTAGATATCTCGCGTTGAAGTCTCCAACGATTAGTGTTTTGTTTTTGTTTAATAGTGTAGAGATGTCTGTTGGCGTGAAGTTGTTTATAGATCTGTTGTAAGCAGTGTAAATTACTGTGTTGTCTGCAAGTGTTATATGTTATATGTTTCAAGTGTAGTGTGTGGAATTTGTAGTTTAACTAAAAATGCAACGTCCCCGCTCGGAACCGGGCCCTGCTGTAGTCGATCAGCTCTGTAGGTTACGTATCTGTGTGTTAAACTTGTGTGTTTGGTTTAGTTTGGTTTCGTTAAGAAAACAAATGTGTTTTGTTATGTGTCTGGAGAAAATGTGTAAGTTCACTTACCTTACCCATAATTCCGTAGGCGTTCCATTTACAGATGTTAAGTGCTGTTTTGTGTTTAAATGTTGTATGTGTGTACGTGTTTGGTGTATGACAAGAATATTGTAAATTATTCATTTTTGTTTGTGGCCTTACTGTGGGCGATGTTAAAAGCCTTGACAGCTTGCAGCTTATTGGAGATGTTGATGGTGGTGTTTGATTTTTTCCACTTCAGCAAATAGCTCAGTAATGTCATCTTAGTCATTGGAGGGTTGTTGGAGTTGGGTTTGAGTTGGAGTGGGTTGGGGTTGGGAACGCTTTGGGATGGGTAGGGGAGAGATATCTTGTTTATTAGGAATGGGGAGAGTTTTTTGTCTAGAGAGTTGCGTGGGTTGTTGTGGTTGGGGAGGATTGTGGGTGGAAGGTCGGCATTGCCAGTGGTTCTTGGATGGGAGAGGGCATCTGTGTATTTGGGTAAGGGTTGGATGGTATTGGTATTGTAACAAACGCGCGTCTTAAGAGAACGTGCACGCGTTTGGCTCCCTCTTAACTATATGCGTGTAGCGATGTTTCTTCATATACTCACCTGGTGGTTGGTTTTTAGGTGAAGTCTGCTCATACACACTTTAAGGTCCAGACAGGGATTAGTTCGTTAGAGTTTAAATTGGTTTAACAATAATTAACCATTTAATTCAAACAATAAAAATATAACAAATATGACACCGAAAATGGATTTACAAAAAGATACTGGATAAAGCTTAGGTTACTTACTGACAAAATAATACTCGCTAATCGCAATCTGAACTGAGATCCCGATTGCAAGCGACATGGCGGTTTTATACTCAATTTTGACCTAAATTCAAACGGCCGCTGTTGCAAACAAATCCCGACCTAGCAACATTTCGTTAAATGCGGAATGTACAATTTTTTTGCAACTGTTGCTAGATATGACGTAGCTAGTTGCATTTGCTAATCGTGAATTACCTAGCTCAGCAAAACTGAACTAGGTACGCAACTAGCTTGATTTGTTACAGTATTTTGAGGGATTTGTCGTAGTTCCTGTAAGTCCGTTGAGCACTCTACGTAGTTCGCTGGATGCGGCCCTGCACAGTTAGCGCACATACATGGTGTGTCTAGTGTTTTTGCGCAGGTTTGCGTTAGGTGCCTATGTGCGTACTTTAGGCACCACAGTCGTGAGAATTAAATATGAACTTCGTTTAAATTTAATTAAAAAGAAATTTAATTTTTCTTGTTACATTTAATATATGTTACAATAGTGAAAAACCACACTGAATAGAACATGAATATAAGCTTTCATTTCCTTATATGTGTAAATATATGCTTATACTGTAGGTTACATAATACTTATATTGCACAGGAAACTGACATGTGCTATATGCTGACATCTACTAAAATAAGAGTAATAATGATGATGTAAGAGTTACAGCCATACATAATTCCTCCCCATCAAGATTTCATCATAATTGCTCTAATGTGTTTATTTTTACGTCTTTCTTAATTTTATGATAACAAATATAACATTTTCCTTTTATTATTAACTTAACTATGAAAATACTTATAATTAATAATAATAAAGCATAGTTTATAAAGATTTGGTTGTTGTTTTCTGTTAGGTCCAAAATTTTAAATACTTTTGGTTTGATAAAACTTTCATTATATTTTTGTATTTTAAATAAGTATAATACACTCGTTAAATTTACTATATTTTCCTTAATAACCAAATCTTTAAACTCTATTTCTTTATTTGCTTGATTGATTATTTTATATATATTTTGATTAATTTTACAATCTTCGCTTAATTCTACTTTGAATATTCCTATAATATTTTCTTAAATGTTTTTCTTCTTGCAATTTATTTTTATTTTTTGTTTTTCCGGACTAATAATAATTAATCTTTTAGTATTTGAGATTCTTTCAAAGCTGTTAGGGGTTTTCAATATAAGATATTTATATTCATCAATCTTTTGTTTTGAAATTATTTGAGTCAAGCATTTTTTTAAAGTGAAATATTGTGAAGTACATAGGTAAACTTTATTGATTATACAGTTATCAATAAGGAAATAATTATTATTCTTGATAAAGTAAAGACCATGAATTTCATTAATCATTATTAGGTTGCTATTTTATTTTGTGTTTATAGGTGTTATTTGGAATAAGAAGTATGTTTTTTTACTAAATATTGGGATTGTAATTAAGATGTGTAGTATTTGTTTGTTTAATTGACAATGAGTCTCTATCAATTCGCTATACTCGAAATTATTCTCATCCATTTGCTGTAAACTACCTAGTGATATTACTGTAGTGTCGGGTTTATGTAATGAGCAGAAAGTTATTGTATTTTCCAATTGTTTCACTAAATTTTTCAAATTTGAAATGAATAATGTTAACTGGTTAAATTTCTGATTAATATGTATAATTTGTTTCCAACTTGCGTCTTTGCTTAAAATATCTTTTATCCAGGAAATTTCATTGTTTAATACATTTTCGTTGTCTATTTTTTCTAATTGTTAATTAAAATGGCTAGTTACATTTTTTAAGTAATAAAAATTTTTGTTATTATTCACATATATTATTCCTTCATTATTATGAATTTCCTCAAAGAGTTTCATATATCTCTCGTTGTCACTATCATCTAGGTTGCCAGATATTGCTTTTATTACGCTTCCTAGAGCATTATTTAAACCTCTTTTATTTCGTTTATTAGGGAATATTTTCCGTATTTGGTCTTCAAGGGCATCAAAGTTAAAATTTATTTATTTGGTTTTCTTTATATTGTGTAGTACTTTCTAAGATTGTTGTTTTTGCGATTTGAGGATTGTTAAATTCAGATAGTAAATTTGTGACATTGTAATTAAAATAGATTAGTGTTTCATTTAACTTTATCTTACTTTTTCCTAATTCTATTAAGTATATCCCATTATTTTCGGTAATATTCAGCAACTGTCCGTGAACAGACCTGAAACAGTAAATTGTTTCATTGTTTTATTTTATTTTTTCTTACATTTTTGAAACCTTGAATATCTTTATACGTTATTTTTCCTAACAAAGGGTTTTATATTTCAACAGTAACATTTTTAAAAAGGGATTTCTAAAATTTATCAATTCTACGTGTGTCTTCTTTAATAAAGACGTCCTTTTTTATATCTTACGGGTTTTCTCTTCCAATATTTCTTTTTATTTTTTCTTTCAAAATTCTATCTTTAATAATTTGTTGTAATTCTTTTTGTTCTGAAATATATTTTTGAATTATTTTTTCTTTGTTCAATGCTGGTAAGGTATACTCTTTCTATACTATTAATTTTAGGATTATTTATGCACTTTTGATTTTATGAATTTTGAACAATTCCCTCAATATGCTATTTCTGAATTCTGACCTTGCATCTGTGAATATTTTATCTGGTAT
>OX122905.1:4767596-4877596 GCA_944738965.1 Nebria brevicollis
AACATACAAACATACAAACATACAAACATACAAACATACAAACATACAAAACATACAAACATACAAACATACAAACATACAAACATACAAACATACAAACATACAAACATACAAACATACAAACATACAAACATACAAACATACAAACATACAAACATACAAACATACAAACATACAAACATACAAACATACAAACATACAAACATACAAACATACAAACATACAAACATACAAACATACAAACATACAAACATACAAACATACAAACATACAACAACAACATACAAACATACAAACATACAAACATACAAACATACAAACATACAAACATACAAACATACAAACATACAAACATACAAACATACAAACATACAAACATACAAACATACAAACATACAAACATACAAACATACAAACATACAAACATACAAACATACAAACATACAAACATACAAACATACAAACATACAAACATACAAACATACAAACATACAAACATACAAACATACAAACATACAAACATACAAACATACAAACATACAAACATACAAACATACAAACATACAAACATACAAACATACAAACATACAAAACATACAAACATACAAACATACAAACATACAAACATACAAACATACAAACATACAAACATACAAACATACAAACATACAAACATACAAACATACAACATACAAACATACAAACATACAAACATACAAACTACAAACATACAAACATACAAACATACAAACATACAAACATACAAACATACAAACATACAAACATACAAACATACAAACATACAAACATACAAACATACAAACATACAAACATACAAACATACAAACAAACAAAAACATACAAACATACAAACATACAAACATACAAACATACAAACATACAAACATACAAACATACAAACATACAAACATACAAACATACAAACATACAAACATACAAACATACAAACATACAAACATACAAACATACAAACATACAAACATACAAACATACAAACATACAAACATACAAACATACAAACATACAACAAACATACAAACATACAAACATACAAACATACAAACATACAAACATACAAACATACAAACATACAAACATACAAACATACAAACATACAAACATACAAACATACAAACATACAAACATACAAACATACAAACATACAAACATACAAACATACAAACATACAAACATACAAACATACAAACATACAAACATACAAACATACAAACATACAAACATACAAACATACAAACATACACACATACAAACAAACAAACATACAAACATACAAACATACAAACATACAAACATACAAACATACAAACATACAAACATACAAACATACAAACATACAAACATACAAACATACAAACATACAAACATACAAACATACAAACATACAAACATACAAACATACAAACATACAACATACAAACATACAAACATACAAACATACAAACATACAAACATACAAACATACAAACATACAAACATACAAACATACAAACATACAAACATACAAACATACAAACATACAAAACATACAAACATACAAACATACAAACATACAAACATACAAACATACAAAACATACAAACATACAAACATACAAACATACAAACATACAAACATACAAACATACAAACATACAAACATACAACATACAAACATACAAACATACAAACATACAAACATACAACATACAAACATACAAACATACAAACATACAAACATACAAACATACAAACATACAAACATACAAACATACAAACATACAAACATACAAACATACAAACATACAAACATACAAACATACAAACATACAAACATACAAACATACAAACATACAAACATACAAACATACAAACATACAAACATACAAACATACAAACATACAAACATACAAACATACAAACATACAAACATACAAACATACAAACATACAAACATACAAACATAAAAAACATAAAAAACATACAAAACATACAAACATACAAACATACAAACATACAAACATACAAACATACAAACATACAAACATACAAACATACAAACATACAAACATACAAACATACAACATACAAACATACAAACATACAAACATACAAACATACAAACATACAAACATACAACATACAAACATACAAACATACAAACATACAAACATACAAACATACAAACATACAAACATACAAACATACAAACATACAAACATACAAACATACAAACATACAAACATACAAACATACAAACATACAAACATACAAACATACAAACATACAAACATACAAACATACAAACATACAAACATACAAACATACAAACATACAAACATACAAACATACAAACATACAAACATACAAACATACAAACATACAAACATACAAACATACAAACATACAAACATACAAACATACAAACATACAAACATACAAACATACAAACATACAAACATACAAACATACAAACATACAAACATACAAACATACAAACATACAAACATACAAACATACAAACATACAAACATACAAACATACAAACATACAAACATACAAACATACAAACATACAAACATACAAACATACAAACATACAAACATACAAACATACAAACATACAAACATACAAACATACAAACATACAAACATACAAACATACAAACATACAAACATACAAACATACAAACATACAAACATACAAACATACAAACATACAAACATACAAACATACAAACATACAAACATACAAACATACAAACATACAAACATACAAACATACAAACATACAAACATACAAACATACAAACATACAAACATACAAACATACAAACATACAAACATACAAACATACAAACATACAAACATACAAACATACAAACATACAAACATACAAACATACAAACATACAAACATACAAACATACAAACATACAAACATACAAACATACAAACATACAAACATACAAACATACAAACATACAAACATACAAACATACAAACATACAAACATACAAACATACAAACATACAAACATACAAACATACAAACATACAAACATACAAACATACAAACATACAAACATACAAACATACAAACATACAAACATACAAACATACAAACATACAAACATACAAACATACAAACATACAAACATACAAACATACAAACATACAAACATACAAACATACAAACATACAAACATACAAACATACAAACATACAAACATACAAACATACAAACATACAAACATACAAACATACAAACATACAAACATACAAACATACAAACATACAAACATACAAACATACAAACATACAAACATACAAACATACAAACATACAAACATACAAACATACAAACATACAAACATACAAACATACAAACATACAAACATACAAACATACAAACATACAAACATACAAACATACAAACATACAAACATACAAACATACAAACATACAAACATACAAACATACAAACATACAAACATACAAACATACAAACATACAAACATACAAACATACAAACATACAAACATACAAACATACAAACATACAAACATACAAACATACAAACATACAAACATACAAACATACAAACATACAAACATACAAACATACAAACATACAAACATACAAACATACAAACATACAAACATACAAACATACAAACATACAAACATACAAACATACAAACATACAAACATACAAACATACAAACATACAAACATACAAACATACAAACATACAAACATACAAACATACAAACATACAAACATACAAACATACAAACATACAAACATACAAACATACAAACATACAAACATACAAACATACAAACATACAAACATACAAACATACAAACATACAAACATACAAACATACAAACATACAAACATACAAACATACAAACATACAAACATACAAACATGCAAACATACAAACATACAAACATACAAACATACAAACATACAAACATACAAACATACAAACATACAAACATACAAACATACAAACATACAAACATACAAACATACAAACATACAAACATACAAACATACAAACATACAAACATACAAACATACAAACATACAAACATACAAACATACAAACATACAAACATACAAACATACAAACATACAAACATACAAACATACAAACATACAAACATACAAACATACAAACATACAAACATACAAACATACAAACATACAAACATACAAACATACAAACATACAAACATACAAACATACAAACATACAAACATACAAACATACAAACATACAAACATACAAACATACAAACATACAAACATACAAACATACAAACATACAAACATACAAACATACAAACATACAAACATACAAACATACAAACATACAAACATACAAACATACAAACATACAAACATACAAACATACAAACATACAAACATACAAACATACAAACATACAAACATACAAACATACAAACATACAAACATACAAACATACAAACATACAAACATACAAACATACAAACATACAAACATACAAACATACAAACATACAAACATACAAACATACAAACATACAAACATACAAACATACAAACATACAAACATACAAACATACAAACATACAAACATACAAACATTCAAACATACAAACATACAAACATACAAACATACAAACATACAAACATACAAACATACAAACATACAAACATACAAACATACAAACATACAAACATACAAACATACAAACATACAAACATACAAACACACAAACACACAAACATACAAACATACAAACATACAAACATACAAACATAAAAACATATGTAACAGACAACCATGTCAAATTTTAGAAGTATTTATTAGTACCTAGAGAAAGCGTTTGCGACATCCCTTCTCGTTATTCGGAGAAGGTCTCCAAAAGAGAAATACTTCTAAGTTTAACTTTTATTATCCCCATTCTGAGTTTTTATATATTTGTTAACAAGTTGTACATGGCGGTAAACTCGCACCCTTGACCGAACACAATGTATTGTTAAGCACACGATTCTCAAGAAACGGTGCGCAGTTGGGACGGCCATAAAGTTATTTCCAGCCTTGAGTTCCGAATGTCTTCGTAGAATTATTTTCTGAAGGTCAGTGCAACTGCAGTTTGTACCTTGTACCCTTCAGGTCTGACCAATCAGAGAGTAAAACTACAGAAATGTAGGGGAGGGTTTTTGCTTAAGTCACTCGGTGGTAGAAAGGAGGAAAATAAAGAACTCCAGAAGGTAGTGGCAGTGTGGTTTTTCCTGGGTAGCCGGGTTGTCGCAAACGCTGAATCTTGCTGTTATAATCATTCTGTTAAGTGCAGTTAGTGAATATTAAGTAGTGAGATCGTTGTGTTACAACATGTATTATTGTAAGTAGAGCTCTGTATCGTTTAATGTCAACTTTGTAATATCATATTGTCACCTTTGTACGGTTAATGAGCTATCAGCCTGTTGGTTAATAGTTCATATGTTAAAAACACTGTTAAAGCCCCAATAAAAACTGTGTCTCTTGAAGTATCAGCTCGTAGTATTTCACTACCCGACCCATAATTAAAACCCCTTTTCGTCGCGGAGGGTAAACAACAAACGTGACGTGGTGGCAGCGTTTTAAACTAACAATCCCCATACTGATTAATCTAGTTCAAATCAACGGGTTGTGAGTTGTTACAACTGGTGGCAGCGGTGGGATTTCGATTATTCCAGTTACCTTAGTATATAATATTATTTAGTTTGTTCGTTTTGATTAATTATTTAAATATGGAAGCTGATACCCAAGCTGCTCTTGCAGAAATGTTTTCAAATATAGGCCTTTGTAACAGAATACCAGAGTTTTCGGGAACTTCGACAGTATCCGTGGATGATTTTATAACGCAAATAGACTATCTCAGCAGTATTGGCGAGTGGTCCGGGGAAAAAACGACGCTATTAGCGAAAACTGCACTAAAAAGTGAAGCCAGGTCATTTGTCGAAACTCACCCTCAGTTAAAAACAACGACAGATTGGACATTATTTAGAAAAACTCTAAAAGAACGATTTGACCCTAAACCCGATAACAAAACAGTTCAAAAACTTTTTCAAAACTGCTATCAATTAAGAAACGAAAACATAGTAACATATGCTAGTCGGTTGCGCGCGCTAGGCATGAAATTGCATGACCCGGGAGCGGATGAATATGAACAAAATGTAATAAATAGAATGACTGATAAACGATTAGTACAACAATTCACATCCGGTATACTTCCAACCCTACAAAGAGATGTTCTTATTGCTAACCCAGAAACCTTTGACGAAGCAATTAAGGAAGCAAAAAGAATGGAAACAATATATTCTTACGTACGCGGTGATGAGGCACTCGTAGATTCAGTAAATGAAGTAAAGACACACACAGACTTAATCGGAACACTTAATACATTAGTTACACGCTTAGACACGTCAATTAATTCACTGCAAAATGAGAAATTCCCCCGTACAAATAGTAGCCACAATAGACCACAATTTAATCGTTTGCAAAATAGGTACCCAAATCCACACAGCGGTAGTAACATGTCTAGCAATGGAAATAACCTACGCGGTCCTCATTATAACGCACCTAGAAACTATTCAAATATAATGTGTTTTAAGTGTGAACAAATGGGTCATTTTGCCAACCAATGTCCAAATCGGCGTAACCCAACAGCTAGCTCAGAATTTTGTCATAGATGTAAACAAAGAGGACACTTAACATTACATTGCAGGACAAAACTAGTAAATTCAAATGAACAGCAAGATTTAAACTCCCATCAGTCGTCGATGACCCCGAATCAGACGGCTTAAGTCACAAACATAAGTTTAATGAATTAGTAACCGCCATTCCTGAAATACATCAAAGCAAATGCAGTAAAGTAATTTTAACAGTTGGTAATAAAAAATGCAGTTTTTTAATTGATACAGGTGCAAGCGTTAGTTTGATTAAATTTTTTGTGATTAGGGGAAAAAATAACAATGTAGGTAGAATTAATAACAATCGTTTAATAACCAGTATATCAGGTCAGCCTTTACCCGTAATTGGTGTGACAGATATAAATTTAAGTCTTACTAATCAAACTATCATACATGAATTCGTTGTATGTAAAGATAATTTGTCTCTGTCAACAGACGGATTATTAGGATTAGATTTTTTAAGGAAATACAACGCTGAAATAAATTATCGTTGCAACGAAATTAAAGTGGGAGAGGAAAGGCTGAACATACTGACAGTGAATGACACGATAAAAACATTAGGTGGTGTAAGGAAAGAAAATTGTCGAGAAAATGTTCTTGTGAAAAAAATGTATTTTAGTGTTTCCCAGAAAATAGCTAGAACTCATGAAGATTCGTCAGATGATTCAAGAAACAGGATTAACCCGGCGGACAAGATTTTTTATGAAGCGGAACCGATTGAAGAGAAAAAGTGTTGTGCGGAAAAACCAACTTTGAATGATTCCAAGAAATCATTTCAAAATAGCAAAGAGTTCAAAGATTCTGACACACACAAGACTGATTCTCCGGATGATACAGCACTCGGTGATGATTTAATAGGAAGAAGTAGCGTAAACGTTTTGACCGGTTTTTCAACTAGCACAGTAAGTCATTCTGACTCGCATACAGAGAACCGAAGTTATAATCTGCTATTACATTCCGTTCGTAGCAAGGGTAATGTGATAATTCCACCGAGGAGCGAAGTAGTATGTACAGGTTTTAGAGAAAATCCACAACAAAATACCGGAACGATCGTAATAGAACCAGCGGAAATACCCATAGACGGAATAATGGCGGCTAGAATATTGACCACCGATGGATCCAAGGATGTTAAAATTAGACTAATTAACGTAACCGGTGAAGAAATTACCATTCCACCGAAAACAGTGATAGGACATGAAGAAACTGTAACGTCTACAAATATTATTGAAACCAGTACGGAAGCCAATAATGTGTTAAATATTCAAGACAATGATATTTCGCAATATTTCGATGTATCTCATTTAAAACCGACCAATCAGATTAGGTTTAATGATCTAGTAACCGAATATCAAGACATTTTTAAGTGGGAAGGTGCTCCGCTTGGGTGTACCTCGAAAGTCAAACACCGAATAATAACAGCGGATGTACATCCTATCGCGAAAACACCATATCGAGTACCGCAAGCACAACGAGAAGTTTTAAACCAACAAATCAACGAATTACTACAAGATGGAATTATTGATGAATCCGACTCACCCTGGTCCGCACCCGTAGTCTTAGTCAATAAAATCTTGGCGGACGGCAGTAAGAAAGTCCGATTGTGTATAGATTTCCGAGCGCTGAACGAGGTAACGAGAAAAGATTTTCTACCTCTACCAAATTTGCAGGACACCATAGAACAGCTGAACGGAGCAGCCTTATTTACCACCTTGGACCTTGCTAGTGGCTACCACCAAGTCGCTGTCGCTGAAGAAGATGTGGAGAAAACCGCCTTCAGTACGCCTTGGGGTCACTACCAATGGAATCGCATGCCTTTTGGCTTATGCAACGCGCCAAGCACGTTCCAGCGCCTGATGTATTGTGTGCTCAGCGGCTTAACAGGTGAAAAATGTTACGTGTACCTGGATGATATAATTGTGTTTAGTCGAAACAGCATCAGTGAACACCTCTCAAGACTCAAAGACGTTTTCGATAGATTACGAAAAAATAATTTGAAGTTGAAGCCGTCTAAATGCAGATTTATTATGAAAGAAGTCGCCTACTTGGGTCACAGATTGTCAAGCGATGGAGTGAAGCCGGACCCAATAAAGACACAAGCGATAGACAATTATCCAACACCAACATCAGTGAGAGATATCAAAGCATTCCTAGGATTGGTTGGGTTTTACCGCCGGTTTATAAAAGGGTTCGCAGATGTCGCTAAGCCTTTGACGAAATTAACAAAAAAGGAAGAACCGTTTGTATGGAACCTCCAAACACAAGAAGCTTTTGATAAACTCCGAGCTGCTCTAGTTAACCCTCCTATCTTGCAGTTTCCGAATTTTAACGAGCCATTTGTTTTAGCTACAGATGCTTCAAATGTCGCCATCGGAGCAGTACTAAGTCAAAAACGTAATGGAAACGAACATCCGGTTGCCTATGCGAGCCGAACCTTAAACAAAGCAGAAGGAAATTATACTACTACCGAGAAGGAATGTTTATCAATCGTTTGGGCCGTAAAAGCGTTTCGTTGCTATCTGTATGGCAGAGGGTTCACTATAATAACCGATCACCGACCACTTCGATGGCTGATGAACTTGAAAGATCCAAGTAGCCGGTTAGCACGGTGGGCACTGATTTTAAGTGAGTACGAATTTGAAATTGTACACCGGCCAGGTAAACAGCATGGGAACGCCGATGCACTATCTCGAATCTCAATTGGTCACATTGCTGACTTTGAACCTATATGGGACCGCGATCGAATCAAATTCGACCAGCGACAAGATTCCGAGATAATAAAGATTCTTGGAAATCTTAAGCCCGATGACCCGAAAAGCGAATTTTATCTTGACAACGACGAGATTCTGTACAAGGTTCGTACACCAGGAGAACACGAAGATCGGTTGGTCACTCCAGCAAGCATGATAAGTAAAATATTGAAGCTTTACCACGATTTACCACAAGCTGGCCATCAGGGATTCGAAAAAACCGCTACCTTAATCAAACGACGATTTTATTGGAAGGGTATGTATGCTCGGATCAAGGCTTATTGCGAGCGATGTTTATCATGTAATCAGAGAAAAACATCACCACATCTACGTCCCGCCCCACTCCAACAATTCAACGAAGTCTTATCGCCCTTCGAACGAGTTTCGATGGACATCGTTGGACCGTATCGGACTAGTAATCAAGGAAATAAATACATCTTGACATTCCAGGACGCTTTCACTCGCTATCCAGAAGCAATAGCTTTACGTGATCAAAAAGCCGAAACTGTTGCCAAGGCATTAGTAACGGAAATTATTTCCCGCCACGGAGTTCCTAAACAATTATTGACGGATAAGGGAAGTAACTTCGTATCAGAAATGTTCAAAACAGTTTGCAAATTATTAGGGATAGCTAAATTGCAAACGACAGCATACCATCCGATGTGTAACGGTCGGATTGAACGTTTCCACCGAACTATGTCTGACTGCATGTCGCATTATGTAAACAAAGATCAAACGGATTGGGACACGTGGATACCGTATACCTTAATGGCGTTAAGAAGTTCCGCTCATAGTGCCACAGGAGAATCACCATTTTTTTTGTTATATGGACGAGAATTCGAAATGCCCTTCGACGATCTACTAAGACCCCAGCGTCGGATCGACTACAATGTGGATATCGACTATAGTTCAGAAATGAGAGCGCGACTTATAGACGTCTATAAAGTAGTCCAAGATAAATTAAAAAGGACACATGACAGGTATGAGATTCAGTATAATAAGAAAACCGCACCCGTTCGCTTAAAAATTGGAGACCACGTATTACTACATAATTCAGCAGTGCCGCAAGGACTTTCACGGAAACTAATGAAACCATGGATAGGACCCTACTTGATAATGAAACAAACAAGCCCTGTGAATTTCGTTATCAAAGAAGTGAGTTCAGGAAAAGAAAACGTAGTCCATGCAAATCGACTGAAAAAATATCTAGAAGGAATAATTGAACACCCAGACGAAACCAAGAATGTTCTCGTACCAAGACCGGATCGGAAACCACCGCCCAACAATAGGAGTTATATTGAACTACCTCCACCACCTAGTCATCTGAACAGGCAAAATCATGAACCACCTGACATTAGCATCTCGGGCGGCAGTAGTAATGAAAATGATGACAGTGAATACATCATAAATACCAGCATTACGAGTAGCAATAATTCAAATATGCAAGACACGGAAGAAGAATTGCAAACGGATGAGGAAAATCACGTAGGACGAACATATTTGACCCGCAGTTCTGGGCGACCACCGGATTTGCCTTGGATTTCAAATAATAGAATATAAGTCGATTAATTATTTAGTAATATTTTGTTTTTATTCTTATTGATTTTATTATATTTTCATTTTTGTTTGTTTCACTCTGGAAACTTCAAAAAGGTATACAAATTTGAACTAACCAACATTCTATGTTTTAGTATTAGGTATTATGATCATCCTGCCACTTGTACAAAGTGCCAATGTACCATCCATGGACAAAGGACTCGTCTTCATCAAGGAAGATGAAATATTATTAACCGGAGACAACTGGATCCTTACAACTGACGTAGATATAAGTGCTTGCAAAACCACCCTGGAAGCCTTCGAGGAAGTCCTAGAAAACGTACTTCGCATTGACTTGGAACTCGGTAGTAACATGGACCCAATAATGAAGAAAGACTTAAATCACTTGGTGAGTAGAGAGTTAAATATACTCAAAATTGATGTTAGCAAGTTGAGAGTCAGGTTAAATCATTTATTAAAGACGGTAGCTCCGTACGAGTCTGAGCGCGTAAAACGAGGATTGATAAATGTCGGTGGTAGTGCCCTTAAATGGTTATTTGGAACAGCTGACAGTACTGATTTGATAACAATTAACGACAAAATAAATACTCTGCAGACAAAATCGGACGGTATATTGAACGTAATGGATGAACAAGTTACCATCGTAAAAAACATCGAAAATAATAATAGTAAAATGAAAGCGAATTTCGAAAAGCTAAAAACTGTAGTGTCATTGTTAAATGCAAAAGTAGGCCAAATATCAAACGATAAAAATACAATTCAATATAATTTTAATGCAAAATTATTGCAATCTATAAATTTGAACTCAGCACTGCGCACAAGTGAATATATTTTAAATGACTTAAAGGAAAGTATAGCGGAATTTGGGAGCGCTTTAGAGGCAACAGCTTTGCGTAAATTAAGCCCTGCCTTTATCAATCCTAGCTTATTAATGCAAGCACTAAAAGTAGTGCAGAATCATTTACCTACCGGACTTTCACTTCTAACAGCTAATTTTGAGAGAAACACCTACGTTTATTACGATTTGACTACCGTGCGGGCTGCCTATTTTAACGACACTCTAAGAATATTTGCCGAAATCCCGTTGAGAGCAAATGGGCGATATTTCAACGTTTTTCGCGCGTTACCCCTCCCACACGATTCTGGGAAGGAGAACACAAAACTGTATATCGAATCAGATTCAGAGTATTTTGCTATTTCTGAGGATGGCCAGTATTACATGGAACTAGATACTGTTGATTTATTTTCATGTAAAACAGGCTTCATAAAAATTTGTCCACCCTCTAAGCCAGTCCGTAGAATTTCAGACGTATCTTGTTTAACAGCCCTATACTCCGGAAATACAGAAAAAGCAAGAGAAATTTGTGAACATAAAGTGACTCGAGATAATCGATCAATTCTGTATCGCGCTAAAAATACCAACTCTTGGTTGTACAGTGTAAATAGGGATGTCTTAACGTTTAATTGCCCTATGGATTCAGAATCGCTGCATTTTAACACTTCGAGTCAAATAATTTCGGGAACAGGAATAATAAACGTACCCGCTTCTTGTATTGTTCATAGCCAAAATTATTTTCTGCTTCCGCATTCAACTACCACTACTAAACTAGCATCAATCTACTATAACGTCATTGTCCCCCCACTAGAAATGAACATCACGCATTTGTCAAATTTTACCCAAAAATCTGGATCCAATGAGGAAATTCGCGAAATAATTAATAGTATCAACACAGAAAGTTTAAAACAAGGTATTAACGTAGACGTCTGGCAACGGCACGTTCAAAAGTTACGCGATAATAGCACTCATAGGCAAATTAAGTACGTTAGTTTCGGGACAGTGAGTCTAATCATTCTAGTAATTACACTAGTCATCGTATATAAATTCCAAGTAAAAATCTGTCAATATTGTAAAGTAAAATCTAAAGCCTCAGAAGTCCGCATTGAATTAGAAGCGATCCAAATACCAATCCTTGACCAAACTATTTCCAACGTAGATCGAAAAGAATCCCCGGCGAATAGTCGCATATGCCCTGAACCCAGTACCGCCAAGAAACTTGCTAGAAGTTATCAAATTTATTAATGTGGATATGTAATTTTTTATTAATTTTGGGATACCAGGTCATAAAGTTGTATGTACTCAGGAACTTAGCACCCCTGTCCATGGTAGCTAACCTATGGTTTAGACGGAACAGTTCTCACTCGTTTAGTTTTAATATGAATTTGTTATTTTTGGGATGTAGAAATCTTCTATCACTTCCCTAGTTTAAGATGTAATTAAGACATTTGTTCCAGCTAAACCCTGGGTGGATTAGAGTTAATAACCTAAGCAAAATGTTGCTGTATTGTCTGAGGAGTTAGTTTTTTTTAATTTTTATATATTGTAATCGACATTGACCATTTAGTTATAAGTTTACCTAGTTAAGAATTGCATGATAAGCTAGACTATCGAGAGACACGATATTGCCGTAGAATGATTTTGTTACAGAGATGTATCGCCTACCAAGAGTAAAATTTGAATCCAACATGGAAAGAAGACCTACCACTGAATTCGATTGTGTGGACTCACTCCCAATGAACACGTTTCGCAGCGATATCAGAACAACAATCAAGCCAGCTTGAATGAGAGAAAAAAGCCACAGGATCTGAGGTATTTGGATAACGATATGTTATCACCCATATTCCACCGAAATTGGGAACTACAAAACCAAATGATCAAGCACCGATGTGTGGTCGAACTTCGAAACAAGGAACCATGCCGCAGGCTGGGCCGTGTCATCAATCGAAATTCGTGCGGGAGTTGAGCAAAACAAGCGTTACAGTGTAGTGAATTGACCATTGGACTTCGAACTTTAATGTAAATCCGTATCGGTTAAGTTGTAATTATTTCAGAAGTACAACTTAATTTAAGGAGGAAGGAGTTGTAACAGACAACCATGTCAAATTTTAGAAGTATTTATTAGTACCTAGAGAAAGCGTTTGCGACATCCCTTCTCGTTATTCGGAGAAGGTCTCCAAAAGAGAAATACTTCTAAGTTTAACTTTTATTATCCCCATTCTGAGTTTTTATATATTTGTTAACAAGTTGTACATGGCGGTAAACTCGCACCCTTGACCGAACACAATGTATTGTTAAGCACACGATTCTCAAGAAACGGTGCGCAGTTGGGACGGCCATAAAGTTATTTCCAGCCTTGAGTTCCGAATGTCTTCGTAGAATTATTTTCTGAAGGTCAGTGCAACTGCAGTTTGTACCTTGTACCCTTCAGGTCTGACCAATCAGAGAGTAAAACTACAGAAATGTAGGGGAGGGTTTTTGCTTAAGTCACTCGGTGGTAGAAAGGAGGAAAATAAAGAACTCCAGAAGGTAGTGGCAGTGTGGTTTTTCCTGGGTAGCCGGGTTGTCGCAAACGCTGAATCTTGCTGTTATAATCATTCTGTTAAGTGCAGTTAGTGAATATTAAGTAGTGAGATCGTTGTGTTACAACATGTATTATTGTAAGTAGAGCTCTGTATCGTTTAATGTCAACTTTGTAATATCATATTGTCACCTTTGTACGGTTAATGAGCTATCAGCCTGTTGGTTAATAGTTCATATGTTAAAAACACTGTTAAAGCCCCAATAAAAACTGTGTCTCTTGAAGTATCAGCTCGTAGTATTTCACTACCCGACCCATAATTAAAACCCCTTTTCGTCGCGGAGGGTAAACAACAAACGTGACGTGGTGGCAGCGTTTTAAACTAACAATCCCCATACTGATTAATCTAGTTCAAATCAACGGGTTGTGAGTTGTTACACATACAAACATACAAACATACAAACATACAAACATACAAACATACAAACATACAAACATACAAACATACAAACATACAAACATACAAACATACAAACATACAAACATACAAACATACAAACATACAAACATACAAACATACAAACATACAAACATACAAACATACAAACATACAAACATACAAACATACAAACATACAAACATACAAACATACAAACATACAAACATACAAACATACAAACATACAAACATACAAACATACAAACATACAAACATACAAACATACAAACATACAAACATACAAACATACAAACATACAAACATACAAACATACAAACATACAAACATACAAACATACAAACATACAAACATACAAACATACAAACATACAAACATACAAACATACAAACATACAAACATACAAACATACAAACATACAAACATACAAACATACAAACATACAAACATACAAACATACAAACATACAAACATACAAACATACAAACATACAAACATACAAACATACAAACATACAAACATACAAACATACAAACATACAAACATACAAACATACAAACATACAAACATACAAACATACAAACATACAAACATACAAACATACAAACATACAAACATACAAACATACAAACATACAAACATACAAACATACAAACATACAAACATACAAACATACAAACATACAAACATACAAACATACAAACATACAAACATACAAACATACAAACATACAAACATACAAACATACAAACATACAAACATACAAACATACAAACATACAAACATACAAACATACAAACATACAAACATACAAACATACAAACATACAAACATACAAACATACAAACATACAAACATACAAACATACAAACATACAAACATACAAACATACAAACATACAAACATACAAACATACAAACATACAAACATACAAACATACAAACATACAAACATACAAACATACAAACATACAAACATACAAACATACAAACATACAAACATACAAACATACAAACATACAAACATACAAACATACAAACATACAAACATACAAACATACAAACATACAAACATGCCCTACGATGACATATCACGGCCAAGAACGTTAAGATACGATTATGATGACAACTATGCGGCCGTGTTAAGAGAAAGAATGCGAATTGTGTTCGAACGAGTAAAATCACAGTTGAAAGAAACAACTCAACAGCGAAACAAGCAGTTTAATAAAAAAAATTCGAGCAGACAGATTTTGAAATAGGAGACCGAGTATATTTTCATGATCCGACCAAAATACAACTAGCAGGGACATCAAAAAAATTTGTAAAACAGTGGACAGGGCCGTACCGAATAAAAGAAAAACTGAGTGCAGTGAATTACAGAATTGTTGAGGAATCTGGGAAAAGGAATATGGTAGTACATGTGAATAGGCTCAAACCATTTAAAGCAGTTATTGAAGAGGTTCAGGAAGAGGAAATTGGAATGGAGAGCTCAACTCAAATCGAGAAAAGAAAAGCACCAACCACGGTAGAATTAGAAGCAATGCGCAGGCAGCTAGAAGCAGAAGAAAGCCATACCCTCGCTCCTCAACACTTGTCTCCTAGTAGAATCCATACCCGAAGTAGAGGGCCGGTAACAGAGCAGCCCTGGATATGGTCACCCGCCAATCAATTGGGAAAAGTAACGGGACAATCTACATCAGGTGCCCACTCCAGTATCAGGTGGATTAGAATGAGTAAATTAAGGAAAATAAAACACTGTAAGGGGTTCATATATAGTCCAGCAAAATTGTTTCGCGAAATTGTGAGTAAATTGTGCTCCCAAGGGTAGCAAATTTTTAAAGGGGGGAGGAATGTAAGCATTGCAAATGTTATGCTGAAACATCATAATAACATTACCTTCCGTAAAGTTACTAGGTCAACCGACCGCAATGTATAAATAACAATATATCGCATATTGTTATGTCAGCAGTTTGACCGGATATATAAGAACTCTATGTGGACAAGGATAGGCAGTTATTCCACCGATTGTATAACATACTAGTAAGTACTATTCAATATAACTAATTATTATCATCCACTTAGTGTTCGTTCAATTGGTCGCCCCTGTTCCCTTCTCATCCTCACGTCTATTTGGCAAGAACCCAAGTACAACCGATAAGAGGTGACAATCCCAGTCACACTCTTACACGAGCATAATTAAATATCTAATTTGGGGAACTATATATTTTTTTAGAAGATCGAGTATGTCTTCTCGATATGTTTGATTGTAGAAATTACAATTTATCTTTGTTTCTGGTGATTAAATAGTTTCGTTATTTTAATTGTTGTTTCTAATTCATGTAATTTAAATATGATTTGATTACTTCCTATATTTAGTCTGTATATAAGTATAGCGAATGCCATTTACAAGACTTGAGTGGTCGGAATGAATTGTATTATGATCACTTATTGATTTGGTTATGTAATTATTTTCATTTAGCTTATATATTTTCAAATGAATATTTGTGTCTCTAAATATTATCTCTAATATTTCATTTATCCTTTTTTTTGTTTCCTCTAAACCACAATCAATATGGGGTAAATTTATTTCGTCTATCTCATTCAGAATTAAATAATCTCTCATTTCTTTTAAAGGTTTATCGAAGTTTTTTAATTTCGGGGGTTCATTGTATCGTTCTTGAGTAATTAAATGATTGATTGTTTTACTGTTGCATTTTCGAATAATAATGTCTTTATTGTGTATGGTTTGTGTTTTGCAATAATATCTACTATTAAATTTTTCATTTATTTGTTCTGACAAACTTTTATTAAAAGCTAAATCTTTCGATATGCTGGTATTTGTTTCTGTTACATCTCCTTCTTTGAATGTAATTGTAGTTTTCGGTTTTTGTCATGATAAATTATCGGCTATAATATTCATTTTTCCTTGAAGGTAATTGTTTTCAAAATTATATTCGTTAAGTTCAAATTTCCATCGCATTAATTTTTGGTTAGGGTTTTTCATGTTAAAAAGCCACACTAGAGGGCGATAGTCAGTTTTAATTAAAATTTACCACCGTACAGATAGGGTCTACAGTTTTTTATAGATTGAACAATTGCTAATAATTCTTTCTCAATAGTGCTGTAATTTTGTTCGGCGCTATTCAATGTCTTTGAAAAATAAGCTACGGGCAATTATTTTAATGAATCATTTTTTTGAATAATACGGCCCCAATTGCAAAGTCGGAGGCATCAGTGGTGAGAATAAATTCCTTGTTAAAATTTGGAAACTGGAGTATAGGGGATTCGCTAAGAATTGTTCTACATATTTTCAGTCCAGATGGGCACTGTTTAGCCTTTTACGTTATTTGTAGGATTGCAAATTGAAGAATTAATATTCACCACACAATGATTTTTTTTTCTTTGTGTTTCGATGCTAATCCTACCGACTGCGCCAATTAAATTTGCACTTCGTTTAAATTTAATGAAAAAGAAATTTTATTTTCATTGTTACATTTGATATGTGTTACAATAGTGAAAAACCACACTGAATAGAACATGCATATAAGTTTTTATTTGCGTATATGTGTAAATATATGCTTATGCTGTAGTTTACTTAATACTCATATTGTACAGGAAACTGACAAGTGCTATATGCTGACATCTAATAAAATAAGAGCAATAATGATGAAATAAGAGATACAGCCATACATAATACACGCAACCCTGTTAATTATATTCTCTATTGCGCAATCACCCCTCATTTATCCTCCATACACCATGTCCGTCGGAACCCAAATTAGATCTCGGTTTCACTCGCCAATTCAAAGAATGTTTCATTTCAATTCCTCAATTTTGATATCAACCACTCACCTACAACTCGTCTCAAAATATTATAACAATGTGTTAGATAATACAATTATTTGAAAACTAATTATAACTAATATAGTCGTCTATGAAGCGTCACAATATTTCCTTGAATTTTTTCACCATTTATTTATTATTCAATCGGCAATAATGAAGTCAGGAGACTTAATTTTCAACACTATATTTATGAGGCCGTAGATTCAAGTGATGAACATCATTTTAAGGTGCAATTTTTTCGAATTTTATAATTTTCCGTAGTTTTGTGCACATTTGAAGGATATTTTGGAACTTTTATAGAAAATTATCAAATTGCATTGTTTCATAAGTTTTTATTTCGATTGCCTACCCTTTCATGCACGAATTAATATCAGAAACATCTGCAGTGTCATGTACCGAACTTTCTTATAAGCATATGGGTTAAACCACATCGTAGTTTCATTATTTTTCTAATTTATAAAATTTGTTCTGACTTTTGGAACACTTTTTCGTTAAATATATTTCTTTATATAAATATAAAATGTCAAATTTCAAATTATTTAAGTAAGTTTTTTTTTTTGTAAACAAATGTCAGGCGCAGATGATACGATTTATGGAAAATTAAAAGTAATATGAAGAAATTTCAAGAGCGATTTTCTTGTGTCCGGAACCGTTTGAGAAAAAAAGTTTCAAATAAAAGTTGTACAACATGCTGATATCTATAATTTTTACAGTAATAATTTTTCTGTACCTTTTTGAGTAATTGCAGAATATGCAAATAATGACCAGAGTTAACGGTCGGAATATTGTTTTCAAAAATAAAAGGTTTTCTTGCCAGGCATATACAAATCTAAAGTTTAGAATTTGATAATTTAACCATTAGCCGTTTGGGCTGTAGAGCGCTCAGATATATACACACACACACACACACACACACAGACGCACACATAGACAGGCGTCATTCCAAAAATAGTTGCAATCGATTCAGGCAAGGTCAAAACGTATATTTTCGTTCAAATCTCGAGATCGAAATTATTTATGATTACAATACTCACTTATACTGCGTATAAGAAAGTAAAAATTTGAAATTGTAATTCGAAATTAAAATTCGAAATTGAAATCCGAAATTGAAATACGAAATAGAAATTTGATATTGAAATTCGGAATTGAAATTGTAAAATGAAATTCGCAGTTGAAATTCGGAACAGATTCTCAAAATTGATATTTGAAATTTAATATTGAAATTCGAAATTGAAATTCGACAGAGAATTTCGAAATTGTTATTCCAAATACAAAATTGAAATTCGAATTTGAAATTGAATTACGAAATAGAACTTCGAAATTTAAATTCGACATTCGAAAATATAATTAAAGTCTAAATTGAAATTAGAAATTAAATTCTAAATTGGAATCCGAAATAGAAATTTGAAATTGAAATGATATTCGAAATTGAAAATCGAAATTGGAATTCGAAATTGGAATTCGAAATTGCAATTTGAAATTAGAATTCGAAATTTGTTTTCGAAAATAAAATTCGACATTGAAATTTGCATTTAAAATTCGAAATTGAAATTCATTATTTAAATTTTCAATTGAAATTCTAAAATGAAATGCGAAGTTGAAATTCGAGATTGAATCCGACACAGTTTTTGAAATTGTTATTCGAAATTCAAAATTGAATTTTGAATTTGAAATTCGAAATTGGACTACGAAATTTAAATTGAAAATTGAATTCGACGTTCGAATTTCAAATTCGAGTTTGAAAATGGAATTTGAAAATTGAAATACGAAATCAAAATCCGAAATTGAAATGATATTCGCAATTGAAGAGCAAAATTGGAATTCGAAATTAAAATTCTATACTGAAATTCGAAATTAAAATTTGACATTGAAATTCGAAAATAAAAGTCGACATTGAAATTCGCAGTTATAATTCAAATTTGAATTTCGAAATTGAAATCCGATATTTCAATTCGAAATTGCAATCCAAATTTGAAAATCAACTTGATATTCTATATTAAAAATAGAAATCGAAATTCGAAATAGAAATTCGACATTCATATTCGAAATTGAACTTCGATAATGATAATCGATATTGAAATTCAAAACTGAAATCCGGAATTGAATTACGTAATGGAATCTCGAAGTTGAAATTCGAAATTCTACATCGAAATTGAAATTCTAAATCTGAAATTGCAATTCGAAAATGAAATTCTATATTCTAAATTGGATTTCGAATTTGAAAATCGGCAGTCGAATTCGAAATTCAACATTCGAATCTCAAACCCGAAATAGAAATTCCATATTATAATCAGGAATAGGTATGCGACATTCGAATTTCGAAATATATAACCGTTATTAAAATCCGAAATTCAAAATTGAAATCCGGAATTGAATAACGTAATTTAAATTCGAAGTTGCAATTCCGGATATAAAGTCAAAATCGAAATTTGAGATTCGGAACTTTTAATCAAAATCGAAGGTATAGATTAAATTTCGAAATAGAGATGCGAAATTGAAACTCGAAATTAAATTTCAGAATTGAAATTCGAAATAGAAATTCGAAATTGAAAATCGGAATTGAAATTCGAGGTTGAAATTCGGAATTTAATTTCGAAATTGTACTTCGAATTTGAAATTCGAGACCTATATTCGAAATCATATTCGAAATTAAAACTTGAAATTGGGAATTGAAATTTGCAATTAAAATTCGGAATTGAAAATCGGAATTCGAAATTGATATTTGAAATCGAAATTCGAATTTGAATATCGAAAATTAAATTTTAAATTCAAGATTAAAATCCGACGATGAAACTCTAACTTGAAATTCGTAAGCGAAATTTGAAATTTAAAAATGAAATTGAAATTGGACATTCGAAATTCTAATTCGAAATTGATATTCGAAATTTGATATTGAAATTCGACACAGAATTGTTTTTCGAAATGCAAAATAGAAATTTGAATTTGAAATTCGAAATTTGAATACTATATTGATAGTTGATATTCGAATTTATAATTCAACATTCGAATGTAAAATTTGAGAATTAAATCGAAATTGAAAGTAGAATTTGAGATTCAAAATTGAAACTCGAAATTGAAGTGAAATTCGAAATAACCACTCGAAACTGATATTGAGATTAAAATTTGACATTGAAATTCTAAAAAAAATTCGACTTTGTAATTCATAAATAAAATTCGACATTGAAATTCGCAGTTAATATTCGAAATTGAAATTCTATTTTGATATCCGACGCAAACTAGTGGTATACTTAGTACTACGAAATAAGTATAAAGCTGACGGGATACTTGAAAAAAGAAAAGCCAGACTCGTTGCCCAAGGTTTTCCTCAACGTCCTGGTATACATTTTAATGACACATTTGCACCGGTTTCTCGTTTAAGCTCGATCCGTTTACTTGCAGCACGGTATGGTATGATAATCCAACAACTAGACGTAACAACGGCTTATCTGAATGGTGAAATTGAGGAGGAGGTATTTGTGGAGACTCCAAAATGTTTGTCCGAAACGCTGGAAATGGTTATTCGAATGGAAAAAGACAATAGCTAAATCGGAAACAAGGCAAAAAGAATGTTAAAAATATTAAAAAACGGCAATAAGGTATGTCTCTTGAAGAAATCCCTCTACGGTCTCCAACAAGCCGGAAGATGCTGGTACGCTAAATTGGACCAATTGGAGCAATCCCAACCAATGCAGATCCCTGTTTATACCATCTGCAAGAAGGGGAAAATTTGACGTTAAGAACAATCTATGGCGATGATATTTTAATTGCTTCGCGAAAACAAATAAAATTTCTCGGGGACGTTGGCTATTGTCTCGGCATAGAATTCACGTGAGACGGTAACAAGATAGCCATGCATCAAAAGGGCTACATCAAAGACAGTTTGAAACGATTCGGTATGACGGATTGAAAACCAATATCAACTCCAATGGATCCGAATACAAAAGTAACAAAACTAGAAGAGACTCCAAGTGAGGTGGAACAGAAATTACCTTTTCGAGAGTTAGTAGGTGCTTTAATGTATTTGGCTGTCGCAACTAGGCCAGATATCAGTTTCGCTGCTAGTTGTTTGTGTCAATTTAATAATTCGCATGGAATGGCTCACTGGACGGCTGCTAAATGTGTTGTGCGCTATCTTAAGGGAACAATTGAACTAGGAATCATTTTTGGACACACCTCTAAGAGGATTCGTCGACGCGGACTGGGGAAGTTGCACTGATGATAGACGATCGTATACTGGCTATACGTTTATTTTGAATAAGGGGCCGATCAGTTGGGACGCAAGGAAACAAAGAACGGTCGCCTTGTCATGTACGGAAGCCGAATACATAGGGATGACAGAAGCAGCGAAGGAAGCAATACATCTTCGCAGATTCTTATTGCAGTTAGGACAAAATGAATTGTCTGATGTTGTATTCTTTAATGACAACATTAAAGCCAAGAAACTTGACGAGAATCCTACATTTCACGCACGAAGTAAAAATATCGATTTAAGACATCATTTTAACCGCGATGCTCTGAAGAACGAGAATTTGAAAATTGAATATGATTCCACCGAAGACATGGTCCCCGACATGCTAACGAAAGGACTACATCGACCAAAACACGAAAGATATATTCAAATGTTAGGACTCGGAGCCACATTGAAGACTTGTGCATGATCACTTCTCGAGGGGAAGTATTGGACGTACTCACGTAAATAAAACTTTACGTAACAATATAATGTAACCAGTTAGTTGTTGATAAAAAATAATATAATTAGATACACATGTCATATAGAAATATAAAATATTAACGAGTATTAAAAGGAGTATAATATCCAACTAGCGCAGTGTGTCATTATTTACTATATAGATCTTCTTCCACCCCTTCTGTGTTAACAGATTTTAAAATTCGACATTGAAAATCGAAATTGAAATTCGGAATTCGAAATGGAAATTCGAAATGGAAAAGATATTACAAATTGAAAATCAAAATTGGAATTTGAAATTGAAATTCAAAATTGAAATTTGAATTTGAATTTGAAATTGAAATTCGATATTTTAATTTGCAATTGAAATTCTAAAATGAAATTCGAAGATAAAATTCTACAGTGTTTCGAAATTGATATTCGAATTTTGAAATTGAAACTCGAAATTGATATTCGGCACAAAATTTTGAAATTGTTATTCGAAATTCAAAATTGAAATCCGAATTTGAAATTGGAATACGAAATTGAAACTCGAATTTGAAATTCGGAAATGAGAATACGAAATTGTTTTTCAAATTTCAAATTCGACATTCGAACTTAAAATTCGAGATTGGAAATCGTTTTTAAAATTCGAATTCGAATATCGAAATGGAATTCGTAATCGTAATTCGAAATTCAAATGATATTCGAAATTGAAAATCGAAATTGGAATTCGAAATTAAAATTGGAAAATAGAATTCGAAAACGATTTTCGAAATAGAAATTCAATTTTGTTATTCGAAATAATATATAATTTGTAGAAATTAATATCCAAATTTAAAATTCAAACTTCAATTCGAAATTGAAATTCAAAAAAGAAATTCGAAATTCAAGTTTGACATTCGAAATTGAAAGTCTTAGTTGAATTTCGAAAATGATAATCGGTATTGAAATTCGTAATTGTATAACGTTATTGAAATTCGAAATTGGAATTCAAAATAGCAATTCTAAAATGAAATTCGAAATTCTAAAATGAAATTCGAAATTGCTATTCGAAAATGAAATTCGATATGCTAGATTGATATTTGAAATTGAAATTCGATACTCGAATTTTAAACTCGAAATTGCCATTAGGAATTGAAATGTGAAATTTGAAATGTATCCTCGACTCTGAATTCGAAATTGAAATTCGACTTCGAATTTCTAAATTCGAAATTGAATTTCGAGGCCAAAAAATGTGTTTGAAATTTGATACTCAAACTCGAAAATGAAATTCTTAATCGAAATTGAAATTCGATATTTAAATTCGGAATTGAAATTTTAAAATGGAATTCGAAGGTAAAATTCGACATAAAATTTCGAAATTTACATTCCAAATTCGTAATTTAAATAAGTAATTGAAATGCGAAATTCAAAATTGAAATTCGACTACGAATTTCGACATTCAAATTCGAAACTGAAATTTGAAAATCGACTCTTAAACTCGAAATTGATATTCTTAATCGAAATTTGAAATTGACTTTGGAAATTCGAAATTTAAATTCAAAATTCAAATTTGATATTGAATTTCGAAGTTTGAATTCGAAATTGGAATTCAAAATTTGAATTTGAAATTGAAAATCGAAATTGGTATATTAAATATTCGAAATTGAAAATCAATATTAAAATTCGGAATTGATATTCTAAAATAAGAGTCAAAGTTGAAATTTGACTTGGGGTTTCGAAATTGAAATTCGGAATTGAAGTTTGAAATTTGAAATTGAAAATCGAAATTCGAAGTTAAAGCTCGAAATTTATGTTCGAGTTGGTAATTCGATATTCTAATTCGAAACTAATATTCGAAATTGAATTTGAAATAGAATTTCGAAATCGAAACTGAAATTCGCAATCGTAATTCGAAATTGAAAATCGAAATTGGAATTAGAAATTGAAATTCGAAATGGAAATTCGAAATTAAAATATGACGATCGAAACTGATTTTAGATATTGAAATTCGACATTGATTTCGTATTTGAAATTCGAATTTGAATTTCGAAATTGAAATTCGATTTGGATATACGAAATTTAAATACGATATAATATTCGAAATTGTAATCTTAATTTGAAATTCATATAGAGATTGGAAATTCGAAATTAATTTTCAAAATAGATAATCGATATTGAAATTAGATATTGAATTCGGGATTGAGATACATTATTGACATTCCAGGTTGAAATTTGGAATTGAAATTCGAAATTGATGATCGAAATTGAAATTCAAAATGGTAATTCGCAACTAAAATTCCAAATTGAAATTCGAATTTGGGATTCCAAATTCGAAATTTAAATGTGAAATTAGAATTGGAAATTAATATTGAAAATTGAAATCCGAAATTGAAATTTGAAATTGACATACGATATTTAAATTCGAAGTTGAAATTCGACACAGAATTTCGAAATTGATATTTGAAATTTAACATTGAAAATCGAAATTAAAATTCGACACAAAATTTCGAAGTTGTTATTCGAAATTCAAAGTTGAAATTCGAATTGGAGATTCAAAATTGGAATACGAAATTAAAATACGAATGTGAAATTCTAAGTTGGAATACGAAAATGAAATTCGTATTTGAAATTTGACATTCGAAACAAAATTCGAGATTGAAAATCGAAATTCAAATTCGAAATTGGAATTCAAAATCGAAATTCGTAATGAAAATGATATTCGAATTTGAAAATTGAAATTGGAATTCGATATTGAAGTTCAAATTTGAAATTCGAAAAAAAGAATATCACTGTTCGAAATTGAAATCCAAATTTGAAAGACACGGTAGCAAATAACAAGACCGATACGGGACGCACACGTATTCTTTAACATCAGATTGACACCGGAAAATGCTTGAGGCAGGTGTTATAAGGCCATCATTATCATCATGGTGCTCGCCTGTCGTGCTTTTCCGGAAGAAAGACGGCTCGACTCGTTTCTGTGTCAACTTCCGGATATTAAATGACGTAACCATCAAGGATAGCTATCCAGTGCCTCGAATGAACACAATACTCGATTCATTAACTGGTGCTACTCTGTTACCGCGTTCGATCTGCAGTCGAGCTATTGGCAGGTTGAAGTGGCGTATGTGAAGTGTTTAAAGCATATAACGACAATACAGCCTCGGTTGCACATTTAGGTGTAACAAAAACGGTTTCAAAACTAAAGGACCGTTATTATTGGAATAACATTCAACGTGATGTAGAACAGTGGTGCCGCGATTTTGAGTCATGTAATCGAAGGAAAGCCGAGGGACCAAAAGCCTCACTACAAACTGGTATCCCGACCACTCGAAAGAGTCGCAATCGATTTGCTCACGTTACCAATCGCTAAGAATGAGAATAAATAAGTCGCAGTAGTGGGTCATTACTTCAAAAAATAGACGGAAGCTTACCCGTTGCCCGATTAATGGGCAACGACAGTTGCGCGTGTTTTCGTGCAGGAGTTTGTGTGCAGATACGGTGCCCCTGAGACCTTACACTCGGGTCGAATTTGAGGCTTTGTTATTTCAGGTAATGTTCCGGTTGTTCGGTATTAATAAGACTCGTACGACACTGTTCCATCAGCAGTTGGACGGCATGGTAGAGCAGTTTAACCGAACACTAATCACCATGCTATCTCATTATGCAGAGGAACGACAAAGTACGTGGGATGAGGAGCTCCCCTTGGTTATGAAGCTTATCGTTCGAGCCAGCATGACAGTACCAAACACACTTCTTTCTCATTGATGTTTGGCAGAAAATCCCGGTTACCAGCAGATATCCAGTACGGCCTCCCTCCGGGAACTTCATACCAATCCGAAGAGGAATATCTTCAGCAACTCCGTTCTTTTTTGGACTACGCTCATGCGACCGTGAGAAATCAGTTGGAAGCTTCACACCATAGACGAAAGGAGTAGTATGATAAGGATACTCGTATACCAACGTTTCAAGTGGGCCATTTGGTATGGGTTTTCTAACTTACACCGCAAGAAGGTGAGAGTTTCAAGTTACACCGGCTTTGGACCGGACCATATCGTGTGCCAAAAAGCATGGGGTATGAATACCTTCCGGGTGCAGCATTGCGCTTTTCGTCACAAATGTATTGTGCTGCACGCAAACCGAGTGAAACCGTTCTATAATCAACCGGGTCCTGAGCAAGCGAGGATAGAAGAAAGGGCAAAAAGACGTCCCGGATGACCTAGCAAGTGGAACGAGTCCGATGTCGGCCGAGGTGTTACATCGGTAAAATTCTCCTTGTTGGAAGTAAACGGTTATCTTTATGATGCTCTCCCTCATTATGCGTTAGCGCCTTGCGTAGCGACAGATTTGGGTATGGGGGCAGGTATTGCTGTAGAATTCAAATCGCGATTTGGAGGGCTACCTGAATTGAGGCAACAGGAATCTACAGTGGGGGTGACTGCGATGCTTAAGCGGGAGGGGCGAAAAATATTTTATTTAATCACTAAGGAAAGAAGTCATCAGAAACCTAAGTACGCCAACTTACGCAGGGCTTTAATTTCTCTGCCGTGGAAATTAGTTGAGGAAAATTTTGGCAAATTAGCAATACCAATGATAGCATGTGGGTTGGACGAATTAAAGGAAGACCGGGGGAAAGATTTGTTGCATGAAGTCTTTGAAGAAACCGATATAGAAATCCGAATCTATTGTAGAACCGAAACCCCTAGAAAGAGACATCTACCACAGAGGTATTCATCCCGCAGCATAAACTTAACCCTGACAATCAACACTCCTTGCAATACACCCTCGTGTATTCGGAAATCCGATGGGATAACCCCCTTACCGGAAGAGTATTTCGCGATTACGACCAGTTCACCGGAGTCAAGGAATACTCGGTGCCACACTCCTCTGGTGGCACCTGAGAGGAGCGGATTAGAGACATCTGGGCCACTGGAGTCGATGAATACCAGGTGCCACACTCCTCTGGTGGCACCTGAGAGAAGCGGACTAGAGACATCTGGGAAACCGGAGGATTACCCGGACCATTCGAGTGTTGCAGATGTGAAACCAACACAAAACCCAGTATCTCTTGAAGAGGAAGCTGCACTTCAGAGACAGACATGAAACGAAGACGAGGTTCCCTTTGATCGGACCATAACTCCCTCAGTGCCAGTTTCAATACCTACCCGTCTCCGTGAATTGCCGCCACGAAGAGCTTGAGAGGAAGCCCTGCTAAAAATACGCTTCCAGGAGGAAGTGTGAGGTAACGAGGAGGTAGTGTAGGAGACGATAAAGGAATGCTGAGTGCGCTGTCTTTGTCGCTTAGCCGTGGCTGTGTAAATTTGGTGCAGGGTGTGCGGGACTTGTGCGATGCTAAATCGAGAGTGACGGGCAGTTCCTCTCCTAGTGTTACTGTTTGTATATGTACGAATTTTTAACTTGCGCGTGGTCCATGTTTTTAGGTTAATATATAATAACACATCAGATTTGGTTACGTTACACCAAAGATATTAAAAAATGTTAACAATTATTTATTAGATATGTTTCTTATTAATATTATTTCAAATAAAAAAAAATTAAAATGCTATCTGTAATAGTGTCATTGTTTCCGTTTCATCTACCGGATCTTATATTGAATAGTTCATATATTGTTGCTGATTGTTTTATTTCTTTAATATTTAAATAAGATTTCTGGGCATACGTGTATTAATATACTTTCGTATATGCAGTTTAGTTGGATCGTTAGAATTTATAAAATTTTAAAATATTTTGAATTATAATGATCGATTTAAATGCGCATAAGAAAGTTCAGTGACAGACATGCGAGGTTTTTAAATTTAAAAGACCAGATAACATAATTGCACCTTGTATGTTTAATGTTACTCCTCAATCAATTCTGCGTATTTTTATCTTCGACAGTTCAAAGCTATCTATTATAGAAATTTATTTATGTAAAATAACTAGGTATTAAATGTCAAATACTAGGATTCAATACAGGGAAGATTAAAAGACATATTCTCGATAAACTTTCCAGATCGAAATGTTTCGCGATTACAATACTTACTATTATTATTACAAAAGTTAAAAAAATCGAATAATTTCAAATTAGACATTTGATATGAACATATTATTTGTCAAACTCCTTATTATTTGAATCTTTTCTGTTTTTCTGTCACAATTTATGAAAAAATAAATAAAATACGAACTAATTTCAATGACCATATCCGCTTCGTAATTATTACTGTCTTATATACATAAATATTATAAGTTAGAATTATAATCATAAAGATAATCGATCTCGAAATTTTAACTTGTGAACATATGTGTGAATATTTTCCAAAAAACCAATTCAAGATGCTTTAAAAATATAAAAAACATAGTGACACAGAGTTGCGCAGCTGAAACACATTTACATTCTATCTATCTCTGTCACTCCTCATCATCTAACCTTTGCTAATCACGTAGGTCTGGTAGCTGTCGAAAATGATGTGATGTTGGTGGCAGCGCCGAAAGGTGTGACTTTAAATATGAGCAGCGAGGACTCAAAACTCGCGCGCTTGTGGCTCTTATAACCACAAAAGTATTTCTCATTGCACTTTCGAAATTTCACAGGCTGTTCGCTAAGCCCTAAACTTGCCAAAAACCAAAAATAAAAATAGGTTTCATTATTTATTAATCCGAGACTCATAAGGTACCCTTAATACCAATATTCATTTCTAACACTTATTTACCTGGCAGATTCGCGTGACGAGCGGTAAAATTACAACGGAGTCTTCCAGTTCCACGACGATTTTTCTACCTATTTTAGTTGATACTGCTTTAAAATTATAGATCGCATTTTTTTGATCGAAAATCATTTCAGGCAAACTCATTATTTATTTAAATTCATTAACGATTCCTACAGCATTGATTTGTTCCATTTTTAAACAAATATATTATAAGAATAATTTTTAGCAGTTGAAAAAGTAACGGATACGGCAGGGATCGAACCCGCGACCATCGGTTTCGCGCCGATCGCTCTAACCAACTCAGCTACCAGTTCCAGTTCCACGACGATTTTTCTACCTATTTTAGTTGATACTGCTTTAAAATTATAGATCGCATTTTTTTGATCGAAAATCATTTCAGGCAAACTCATTATTTATTTAAATTCATTAACGATTCCTACAGCATTGATTTGTTCCATTTTTAAACAAATATATTATAAGAATAATTTTTAGCAGTTGAAAAAGTAACGGATACGGCAGGGATCGAACCCGCGACCATCGGTTTCGCGCCGATCGCTCTAACCAACTCAGCTACGCATCCACTGACCACAATTTCATGTACTGTGCGGTATTTCCGTACCTAGTAGCCTACGTTACAATTATTCGTTGTCAACATCACTGTGTGAAGTCTTCGAACGTATTTGTTAACACTTGGCATTTGAAGCAGTTGAAAAAGTGACGGATGTGGTCAGTGGATGCGTAGATGAGCTGGTTAGAGCGATCGGCGCGAAACCGATGGTCGCGGGTTCGATCCCTGCCGTATCCGTTACTTTTTCAACTTCTAAAAATTATTCTTAGCATGTACCTTAACGTGAATTCTTTAAATATAGTAACAATATAATTTCTAAATATATTATATATAAATATAGATACCCTCACACGAATAATAAATGAAATCCAGTTCGTATGATTTATATAGCCAGTGAAATACAGATAATGTTAATTACCAACAATATTTATTATTTCAAATAATAACGTGGTTCCTTTCTCTAGTACGATACCTAAATACGAAAATGTCGAATACAACTGATAAGTACAAACTGAATAATCTGTAATAGAAATACAGGTATTACTATTCAACGAAATACACGTTGAGGTACACGCTAGAATAATTTTTTTTAAGCAGTTGAAAAAGAAACGGATACGGCAGGACTCGAACCCGTGCCCATCGGTTTCGCGCCGATCGCTCTAACCAACTCAGCTACGCATCCACTGATCACAACTGTCACTTTTTCAACTGCTTCAAATGCCAAGTGTTAACAAACACGTTCGAAGACTTCACACTGTGATATTGACAACGATTAATTGTAACGTAGGCAACTAGGTACGGAAACCCGCACTGTACATGAAATAGAAATACAGGTATTACTATTCAACGAAATACACGTTGAGGTACATGCTAGAATAATTTTATTAAGCAGTTGAAAAAGTAACGGATACGGCAGGACCTCTCCCAGAAAAATTTTCCAAATTATACGTACTTTAGCCAATCGCAAAGCTCCTGGTCCTGATAAAATAGAAAATGTTTTTCTCAAAAACCTCTCCAAAAAACAATGGTCCATCTACACTACCTAAGTAATTCCATAATAAAACTTCAACACTTCCCAACTGCCTGGAAAACTGCCACAGTGTTCCCAATCCACAAGCCAAATAAGGATAAAACCCTCCCGCTCAGCTATAGCCCAATTTCCCTGTTAAATTCCATGTCCTAGGTAGCTGAAAAAATAAACCTATCTAGAGTAAATGCAATAATCAAAAAGCAAAAACTCATACCTGATTTTCAGTTCGGCTTCAGACCGAAACACAATACTGTTCAGCAGGTATGCAGAATTGCAACAGACGTCAGTATTAACTTCAATAAAAATAACGTTACAGCCATGGTCCTGCTGGACATCGAAAAAGCTTTCGATAGAGTCTGGATAGCAGGACTCATACACAAGCTGATTACTCTCAAATTCCCTCCTTTAATAATTAAATTAATAATAAAAATTTTGTTACGCCAAATGCCCAAGGATATTGGAAACACGATCAACGAGCCTACTCGATTGTTGGCTGACAATCAAGGAGCGATATTTTTAGCAAATAATGCAGTATTTCACAAAAGACCGAAGCACGTTGAGATAAAATATCATTTTATTTGTTAGAAGTTGGAAGAAATAGCAATTGATGTCATTTTCGTTTCATCTAACGTTCAGGTGGCGGACGTATTCACTAAGCATTTGCCCCGGGATCGTTTCAAAAATTGATTTTATAAATAGGCATACCTTATCCATAGATAGCTATCCATATATTTACAAAGTATTCAAATAGAGGGAGTATTGAATTATTTGATTTTTAGTATTTTGTATTATTAGGTTATTTGCGATAGTGATAGATAAAAAAAAAGGAGTTGTTATTTGCTCTGTCATAAATAAATTAAATAACGTTCATGAAAGTTTTATTTCAAAAGTATTTGAGATCACCGCTTATCAAGAACTCCTCCAATAGTTCTCCATCTTATTATGAATTTCTCCCAGTGACCAATGCGAAGACGAACTGGAGTGATCACGAGGTCTCGCCACGCTGGTAGCGTTGTATCGTCCTAACGGATCGGCGGAGGACTCCGAAGTCGCGTTAAATCTCTATCATCCAGATATTTCTTCTCTAAACAAACAGTGACCTCGGCTGACTGTGAGCCGCGGCGCGTGTCCTTGGATTTTTATAGCGTCTGGCCTAACTAACATTTGGGGGTGTGCAATAATTATTGCCAGACTAAACAGAACAAAAACGTAAACTTATACTCAGCGAGTATGATATTCTCTTACTAAGATTTTAAATATTTAAATATAATTATTATATTGTAATACTGTTACAGTTGTTATTAGCGGAAGGAATTAAAAATTCAAATTTTAGCGAGGCGTTACAATATATTTAGGTAAAAAGTAAATATAGCTTTTCATCAGCTTGATCCTTTTTAACTTTAAATTAAGGTAGCAATTCCTTATTTGCTCACCATTACATCGCATATTATTAGATGCATTGATTATTTGAGAGATTTTCAACCCTGTATCATTTTTCATATTTATGTTCGTCGCATCCGTTATATTATTTTCTAATATATGTAGATAATTTTCTACAATGTCCATTAAAGATACATCTTCTGAATCAGGAAATGTATTTCTGATTAATCAAAATTCTTCTCCTTTTCTATGGTCATTTTGAAATGAATAAAATGTACCAAACAAGATTTAAGTAGAAATGTCAAATCCCATTTTTACAAAGACTGACAACTACTCTCCATCAATCATATTAAAGCGAGATTCATGCGCAATTCGAAGCCTGATATGCACAGCTATTGCCTTGACCAACCTAAGGTTCTCAAACCTAAGTTCAATTTAAAACTATGCTTACCAAAAAAAGTAAAACTAAGGTTAATAGTTGACTTCAGGTTATATAACCTTAGGTTATGTTTTTTTCTATACATACCAGCATTAATATACTTCTTAGAATAAATATAAAATGTTAAACTTCAAATTAATTAAGTATATATTGTTTTTTTGATAAACAATTGACAGGTGCAGATAATACGATTTATTTAAAATTAAATATAATGAGAAGCAATTTCAATAACCAATATTTTGAAAGTGGTATCTTATTGAAAAAAAATTCAAACAAAAGTTATGCAAAATATAAATACCTTTAAATTGTGTGCTAACGATTTTTCTGTAACTGTAACCATTTTGGAGTAATTGCAGACGCCGCAAATATTGAGTAGAATAAACAGGCACTCCCGGTTTGAATAAAATTTTCAAAAGTAGAAGATGCACATGCGAGGCAAGTACAAATCCTAAGTTTGAAGATTCATAATTTTATCTTCGGCCGATTTGGCTGCTGAGAGCATACACACAGACACACACCCACACACACAAACACACACACACACACACACACCGACAATTTATTCCAAAAATAGACGGGATCGGTTCAGGGAAGGCCAAACGTATATTTCTGTTATAATCCCAAGATCGAAATTTTTCATGATTGCAATACTTATACTACGTATAAGTAAATAAAAAGGTACTTTTAATTCCATTTCAGAAGCATTATCTAGAATATGAAATATGTAACATACGCGACTTTAAGCAACTTGTTCCGTCGCGTCGTACGTCTCCAGTATAGTCGAAGTGGGGTAAGGGTTATTATACTTACCAGGATGATGTTGTTGGCTGCTGTCTTCTAGATAATCTGGCACACCACGGTCTCGCGCATTAATTAAACAACACTAAGTACTAATTTAATATATTTAAAATAAAGAAATAAGTGTACAAATAATAAAAATAACATCCGAAAAACGAAGAAAGTATAAGAATATAAGTAATTGGTAAAAGATATAAACGACTGAAGGTCTAACCTGTCAAACCGGGCAATGACGGTATCCGTTACCCGACGTTCCCTGCTTGGCTAGGTGTTTGGCATTTGACTATTCATGATCATGCAAAAGAAAGTACGGCGATTTGGCACATTGGTAGGCGTTAACCCCGCAATATGATAGATCAGCGGAATAGTCTAATTTAAATATCCCGATTGTTACAAATAGCTTTGAACTAAATTTTACTCACAAAAACACTTTTGAAGAGCAAAATAACATAATACATTGTATAAGCAAAGATCTTAAATTAAGGCGCGATACTTGCAATTCCTGGGTATCTACGTTGTTACAAGTGTAAAAGGCGAGGAAGCAAAGAGGCAGTCCCAAACGCTACTCTCCGCTACCCCACTTCAACCAAAAACAGTATTGTAGTTACGCCACATATCCCCTTCCAAAATATAACTAGTACATCACTAACAATGTAGTATTGTGCTTTAATATTCTCCAATTTTATTAGTAAATTAGACGGCAACATAATAATTTTTTTGAGTTTCTGTATTCGGGATTCCGAATATCCACGCCACGGGTATGTCGCGGGTCTTGAAGTTTAAAAGGTGTTATTAATTTGGGTTGATTCAAATACTATTATATTTGTACTTTATAAATATTACTTTTCACAAAAATAAAATTAAATTTTGTAAATTACCAAGTTTACTTTCTTATACGAAGTATAAGTAAGTATTGTAATTATGAAAATTATATCGAAATTATTTCGATCTCGAGATTTTAACGGAAATATATCTTTTGACCTTCCCTGAATCGACTCTGACTATTTTTGAGATGACACTTATCTGCGTGTGTGTATTCCAAACGGAAGTGTATGTTTACTCTAGTAATTTTTTGCATCTTCAGCTTTAACTCAAAAACGGTAGTACTTACAGTAAAATTAGTCAGAATGAAAATAAAAGCTATTAATGTTTCGCATAACTTTTATTTAAAAATATTTATTAGAAAATGTACTGGTTACAAAAGAATAATCTTTTTCAATATTCTGCTATTGTAAAAAAACGGTAGTACTTACAGCAAAATTTGTCATAATAAAATTAAAAGATATTAATATTTCGCATAACTTCTACAAGAAAATATTTTTTAGAAAAGGTACTGGTTTCTAAATAAGAGTTATTTTCAAAATTCAGCTTTAACTCAAATCCGGTTGTACAAAAACAGTAGTACTTTCAGTTAAGTTAGTAAAAATGAATATAACAGATATTAATATTTAGCAAAACTTTTATTTAAAAATATTTTTCAGAAAAGATACTGGTTACAAAAATAATAAGTTATTTACAATATTTCCTTTAATACTTCTCACGCCTGCTGCATTGACTTCACGCTGTATATGTACGGGTATGCGGATAATTTGCCGCTGCACCTCAGATGTATAAGAAATAAAGATTATAAGAAAGTTCAGTAATAGACACCTCAGCTTTCTTACTTAGAATATGCCTGTCTACGCATAGATAAACGGGGATTTCGTTTGGTATCTTTTTAACCTTTTGTCATAATTTATACATGCGTTGGTATGACAAACAAAGCAATAACACAATTTACACGATATATGGTAAAAATTCTTAATTCAATATTCTAACAAAAATCAATTGTCGTTTGCCCATGAATACCTACTTAATAGGAAATAAATCATTCGCATATTTGGATCAGATTTGTTTTAGTATTCATAAAATGTAACAAATATAGTTGTTGTGTAATTACATTTATATTAAATATATTTTTCCCGCCAAAAAGGTAAAAATGACTATCACTTTTTCCTTTTCGACAAAGGATATATAATCGTATTATTGGAAGTTGGAATAAAATCATTTAGACCGAATAGCTAATTTTTTTAATTAAAACATTAGAATTTGAAATTATGTAGTGAAGATCTCTTCGATAATTTTAGAAATATAAAAAAGAATTCCAATCTATAAAATAGTATTGCAAAAACGAAAAATAATTTCTGCCGTTTATCGCCAAAGAACCAAAGATTATGTATATTTCAATTGCAAGGAGACGAAAGGGAGGCAAAGCGATAATATTATTGTTTCAATCAAATTGCTATAGTAGAGACATCTATCCATCATGACTCTTATTAAAATCACCTGCTCGTATATTCGACATAAAACAATAGTTAGGAAAGGTAATGCATTTTTTGAAAACGTATGCAAGGTTTAATTGTTAAACCACACTGCTCCGTGAAGTTTTTCGTAAAAATGTAACTTATGTAGGCGTAACAATGCGATAAAAAAGTATCAATTTGTGAATATTTAGTATTTATTTAAATTAATATAATTAAACGTACATTAGATTTAAGCACGGACCCGCTTAGAGACATCCTTTGATAACATAATCATATGTTTTCAAGTATGATAAAGTAATGTGTATTAGCTTCAGAACGAATATGCCAACCACCGTTTTTCCTTCTTTCACTACAAGGACCGCGCCTTAAATAAATGTTTCGCATTAGTAGTCATTAAAGATTTATATAGCAAAAATTATTTACAAAATTTTAAAATGAATAATCAAAAATTTGTAATACAACTAATTTATGAACTAAAATATAAATTGATTCATTTAATAACAAAATCAAATTATTTTGATAAACCAGCGTTAAATACTATTGAAGATAGACTTATTGATATAAAAAAATATTTTATTGAAAACGACCCTTTTAAAATCTATTCACGTAAAACATGTTCTGGGCTAGACGGACGAAATTTTGAAATAATTAAAAATTTTATTTGTGGAATATTTCGGGACGCTCTATATTATCACTATAATTTGGTTTATCCACGAACTTCCAGATATGAAAATCAGTAATGATTTATAAAATTTACTGCCCAATTTGCCGATACCGACGAAAAAACAATCCACTCTGATAACGAAAACAAAATTAACGGAGATTTATTCACGGTACCCCATTAAATCTTGGAAAAATCAAATAATAATGAAAATGGGAGATAAATTCCAAATAAATTTAGAAAAACTATTCAAAATTAAGCAAAGATTAACAGTTACAGTAGATAAATAAAAAATAAATAAAAAAAATCAAAAAATGTTTAAAATTCACCTTGTACCGAACGTAAATTATTATTGTTTAATTGATAACAGTTTAATTGCAACAATTAATAATATATTGCAAGACACATTTGTTAAAAATTCTTTTCAAATGATTCAAACGACTATACAATTAGGAGATTTTTTAAATGATAACCATCAAAATTTACAAATACAGTTATATCATGAGGGTAAAACAAATCATAGAGGATATCAGAAACAAATCAGATATTAAATAGAAAATATTATTGGCCCAATATGATTGCAGTTAACCATCAATGCAAAACATCCTTTCAATATATAACACCTTGATGTATGACCCTAAATAAGGGAAAGTACTTAACTATAATAGATTCCTTTACTAAATTCGCAGCGTGCTAAATACTAGATAATACCACAACCACTATAATTGTTGAAAGCTTATTAGAATATTTCGCTCAATATCAAGTGCCTAACAAATTTATTACCGATGTTTTAACCGGTTATAAAATTGTACATCATATTACTTCAGCCAGTAACTCACAGTGTACCAAATTAATCGAACGCTTACATTTATTAAATTGCAGTAGTAGTGATATTTATTCACTTACGGTAATAAAATATCTCTCATCGTTTGCGCCGATGTCTTTACTGCTGCTTTATTTCCGGCCGTATTGGGCTGATCCGGTTCTGTGTTTATAGCCCTATACTGTATCTTACCAACTGTGCCACCCTAGCAATTGCGTTTCGTAATTACGTTTCTAAAGATTTTATTTATTTATTAATTTCGAGAAGGTGTTACATCGACAACTTGACAAACCAGAGTGTTATGTCTCTAAAATTTTAACACATAACTGTTTTTAAATTAAACATAATTCTACGTAGTGAGATAAATAAACAAAAGAAATGCAAGGTAAAGTTTTTGTAAAACTAATGAATCTATAACATAGTAACAAATCTATAAAATAATTTGTACAGTATGTAATATAAAGTTATCTATGCGTATCGAAAATGATTTGCATTTTTCTTTATTTAATATTCTATATTGATCTTTTAAAGAAGAGTGCAGTATTAGTCCTAGGCGTTGACACTTAACTGTTTTCATAAGTTATGTTGTGAGCAGGAAAAACGGACGAAGTGAGTGAAGCTCTTGATAACCTGAATGAGGTGAAAAAAGTTTAGAGGACTAGATTTGTATCTAAACATTGGTTAATATGTGATTTTTGTAAAAGGTTTTATACCACCCCAATTAGATGGGATTGGCATGATACGTATGTATATAATACGATCATTATACGACCATTCAAGTGTCAAAGGCTTGAAAATCGGCAATTCATCGGTTTCCTTCAGTCTTTATGAATATACCCTCATATTAATAGTAGGAAATTGTTTTAATCGTGTTAGTATGGCTATATTATACAGAAGGCCGTCGATTTAAAATCGACAATAAAAGGACCATCTACCAAGTTTTTTCTTATATAGAGGCTGCTGATCATAAAATTATTAAAGATATAGAGTTATTAAACTCAATTAATTAAATAATATTGATTTCAAAATTTTGGGTAACGTTTATATTTAAATTACCGATAGTCAAATATTCCTTTATAAAAGCATCAATAATTCAGTTATCGCTCATGTAACCAACGACGATGCCATCAGAAATTACAAAACGATTATAGAATAATCGACATAAATATTTTATCAAGATAGTTTTCAATTATTTAAAAATATTTTATTTGATATTAATTCGATAAGTCGTACAATTGACTCAGCTCTAGTTCGTAATATAATTTTTAATGTGTCTTACATGGATCCATTGACCGTACGCATGAGATTTGTTTATTTTCAAATATCGTTTTCTTTAGAAGCAGTTCCTATCTCAAAATTCTTTAGGACGGCGTAAAAGGAATAGGCCGATTTAAATATCTAAAACAGAGAAATTTATATTTGAAATGCATAAATATTTTGACATAATTACAACCGAAGTAAATGTATCCGAAGATAGTCCAAAAAGTTTGGCAGCTGACAAGTTTAAAGGTTGCTTAGTAAATTGTATGGAAGTTTTTTATTTGGGAAGGTAAATTGTATATCGCGTATGAAACTGCATGAAATGCAAGACGGCTTTTTGCCTAGGAGAGGGTGCCAAGAAATACTGTTTTCGCTAGATATGATTTTGGACAAGGCATATGCTCTTAGTAAAATTTTGTAATGCACTTGATTTGAAAAAGGCATATGATAATGTAGATCCTACGCCCTTATGGTATATTGTGAAAGAAAATGCTAGGAGTGGCTCGTTGTTATTGTTTTTGTAGTGTTTCTAGGAGAGGTAGATGGCGGAATGCGTAGCTGTATGAGCAGTGATATATCGCAAAAAATTTCGTATGTATAATGCATGTATATATATATTTTTTTTTAATAATTATAGCGGATCGACTGCTAAGGTCATTACCGCTTATATAGACGATTGTTTAATATGATGTTAAATGTGCAAGAACTAGCATACAATAAAGCTCTGTAGTGAAATTACTGAAACGAGAGATTTGGCTATAATAGAACGCAAAGAAAGTATATTATGCATTCACAAATGTGAAGCGTACTCTGCACTGCTGATATGTGCAGAAACCAGTCGGGAACTGCCTAAAATCACAGCCCCGAGAGAAATGAAAAATAATTACAATAACAATAATGAAATGCTAACTGTCGAGAACGAAAAGATAGTAACGTTTTAGATTTAATGCAACATATCAATGGCACGTAGAAACGTTAGCAGTTTACTTATGTGCATCGCATCATTGCTTAAATAGCTCGCCAAGGGACCCTCAATACCAGCATTGCGACGATGCAAATTGTAACCAGGACACTGCTCGACGATATGATCGAGAGTGAGCCTAGTGTTACAAGTGGAGCAGAGCGGTTGTTGTTCTACAAGTAACAGGAACAAGTGTGTGAGACAAGTGTGCCCTGGTCTCACACGTGAGACAAATACTTGCTCGCACCTTGTTAGGCGGAGCGGTGGTAACCACCGCTCCACTGACACCTTTACACGTCGCAATTTGCTAGTGGAATTATTCCACTCCTCTTGCCATGTCTTAAGACAATGAACAGACACAGATATCAACACATCATCGGCGCGCAAGGGATGACGAACTATATAGTCGCTGTTGGCTGCCCCAAGAGCAGCCTGGTCCGCACAGTGATTGCCGGGTATCCCTACATGACAGGGTATCCACATAAATACGACATCTCTCTCTAGCTCCCGCAATCTATAGATTTCCCTGCGAATGTTCACTACAGTAGGATCAGATGAAAATCTGCTACTGATGCCCAAGATGACACTCAGCGAATCAGTGCAGATGAGCAGGTGACGTCGCTCATCGGTAGATCGACGGGAGTGTCGAAGAGAGTAGAGGATCCCATATAACTCTGCGGTATACACCGAGCATATGGGTGACAGTGTGAACGAGTGGGATACGCCGTCAGTCACGAAAGCACATCCAGTTCCAGAGTCTGTCTTGGAGCCATCGTTACGTGTGTGTTGAAAATCTGTGTACTGTTGCAGCTGAATAAAGAATTCGACTAGGTATACGGCATGAGGATTGGAAGCTTTTGGCTTACTGGTCAGCGCAAGATTTGTTGATAAGCCTCTAGATGCCCATGGAGGAACTGCGGAATATATCCGTGGTAATACATGCCCTTGGTTGTTGAGGATGGTATTCAACAGTTTTGGGAGTTTTAATGCGAGTGGGTATAGAGAAGTCGCACTATCTCTATACAAACGGTCTAACTCTGCATTGCGGAAAAATATGGTATAGTTCAGGTGCTGCGTGAGCGTTTGAATTTTGCACACGTACCTCATACCAAGTTTCATGTACCTTATGTGAAGTGGCGGAACACCAGCTTCACAGTGAAGGCTTGGAATTGGCGTAGTCCTAAACCCACCGGTGACAGTTCGAATACCAGCATTGTGTACACTGTCTAGCTTCTTCAAGTGATGGGAACTAGCTGTATACACAATGATGGCACCGTAGTCTATCCTGGACAGAACCAGACTGGTGTACAAGCGTAGCAAAGAGTCCCTTTCGGCTCCCCATTTTGTGGAGGCAATACACTTGATTGCATTCAATGTCATTCTGCACTGCGCAGAAACAGTGTTGATGTGTTTCAACAGTAAGAAACGTTTCTCGAAAATTAAACCCAGAAACTTCACCTCATCTAAAATCCGCACTGGTCTGTTGTAAAGCGTCACAACAGGACAGTAGTGTGCTTTCCGGAGTCGACAAAAATCAATAGCACATGTCTTTTCTGCAGAGAAACGGAAACCACGGTCGGATGCGGCCAGAGCGACAATGTCTACAGCCTGCCGTAATCTCTCCTGACAGATAGCGAGAGATTGAGACGAAGTGAAGAGGGTTAGGTCATCGACATAGAGACAATAATCAACGGTATTGGTGATGGTAGAAACGAATTCATTGATTGCAATCAAGAATAAAGTTACACTTATGGAAGACCCTTGAGGAATACCGTTTTGCAACGGTCGTGTAGAAGAGTGAGTTTCTCCAACTAGGACCCTAAATGAACGGCGACAAAGAATGTTTTCTATGAATTGAGAAAGATGGCCCCGTAGACCCCAGTTGTGTAATTTTCGTAGTATTCCTTATCTCCAGGTCATGTCGAACGCATTTTCTAGATAAAAAAACACAGCAACCAGATGGTTGCGTTTTAAGATACAAGACTGAATGGCGTTTGTCAAATACACATGAAGGTCAGTGGTGGAATGGTGCTGACGAGATCCACATTGATATTTGTTGATGAGATTGCGAGATTCTAGAAACCAGCTGAGCCGGGAATTGAACATACGTTCATATATCTTTGATAGATGGCACGTCAAAGATATAAGACGATAACTAGAAGCATGAGACACTTCTTTTCCCTTTTTGAGAATCGGTACAATTATTGCTTCACGCGAGACGTCTGGATAGATATTTTCAACCCACAGATGGTTAATAAATTCCACTAATCTTTGCTTGAAATGGTTGGGTAGATGTCGAAGCATTGCGTTAGCGATGTTGTCAAGCCCGACAGAAATGTTTGCAGTATGACTGAGTGCAAACTCAAATTCGTCGAAAGAAAAACTAGAATTGTAATACTCAGTGTTATTCGAGTCGAAGCCCAGTGGAACCTACTCAGCCGCTTTTACGCGCAAAAAATGAAGCGAATAATTGTCCGAATTGCTAACAGCCTCAAACTTGTCTGCTAAAATTTCACAAATCTCATCTCTAGTAGTTTTTACTTTGTCATTGACCTGGAGCATAGGAATAATGGAACATTTTCGGTAGCCTTTCATATATCTGATTTTCTTCCAAAGTGTAGTTTGGTCGAAATCAGTACCGATTGAAGAAACAAAACCGAGCCAAGACTCAGTTTTAAACATAAGAATTGTGCGTCTGGCTTGCGCACGTGCTTTCTTGAACGTGATTTGGTGTGCAAGTGTCGGATTTCTCCGGTACACTTTTAGCGCGCGCTTTTTTGCACGAAAATCGGCAGCAACTTGAGCATTCCACCAGGGAACTGACCTCTTCCTGGCTCGACCAGAAGATTTCGGTATAGAAACTGAAGCGGAAAACAGAATGCAATCAGAAAGAAGTTGTAGTTCTACAAGTAAATCTGGTGACGGATTAGGTAGCTTTAGGTTGTTCCTAAATGCATTCCAATCCGCCAGATCAAACAACCATCTTCTTGTTGATGTTTGAGCATCAGAAACAGCATGAGAAAGAAACGACACAAGAATTGGAAAAAGTTCACTGAAATGGGCATCGTCAACTACCTGCCACTGAAGATATGCAGATAAAGAAGATGTAGAGAAAGATAAGTCGATTGCCGAAAAGCTTCTTGATCTCATGTTAATGTGCGTGGCTGATCCAGTATTGAGAAGGGCGACATCATTGTTGTCCAAGAAGCTTTCGACAATTCGACCACGGGCATCTGCGCTTACAGAACCCCAGAGTATATTGTTCGCATTAAAGTCACCGACAAGAATGAAAGAACACGGTAGTTGGCGTGATAAATCCTCGAGGTCATTTAATCGCCAGTTGCCATCCGGAAGGTAGACGTTGCAAATTGTAATTTTACGGGGTGAAAATACCTAGCATGCTACTGCCTGTAACTTTGTTCTGAAAGTGAATTCTTTAAAAGGGACAGAAGACTCAAGGAAAATTGCAACGCCACCATTGGCACGACCAACAGTATCAACGTCCTTGCGGAAAATGTTATATCCCCGCAAGTTAAAAGAATCAAGAGGTTTTAAATGACTCTCTTGGATGCAGACTACTCTGGGGTTATGTTAAGCCATTAAAAGTTTAAGCTCTGCTAGGTGGTTGACGATTCCATTACAATTCCATTGGATGATAAATGGATTTGACATAAATAATGAATAGAAAGTAGAAAAAAGTCAGGACGGAAAAGCTGACTTTTGAGGAAGACCCGAAAAGTGTTAAGTTTTTGGGTTCCTTGGTTTGCCCTTAGGCCACCCACGCCTATTTTTGGGCTTTCGAGCATTTTTAACTGCCTCGTTGTCAATCTATATAGCGCTGGACTCTGAGTCAGAGGGAGAAAAATGTGTGTCCTGTCCTGATAGAACAGGAGCAGAAGATGGCATAATAAATGACGTAGATGTTTTGGGTGGTGTGTGTGGAGTACCTGGCAGGGCAGGTATGGGTACAGTTGGAGATGTCAGCTTTGCAGTGACACTGGTTGCTGTGCTGGGGTTCGATTATGCTACGCTCATAATGGGGCCCAAGATTAGCGAGAAAGCTTCAATAATCATTTTTTTTTAATTTCCGGTATAAGTAGAGCAGCGATGTCACTTACAGATAGAATAGAGTTTGCAGGTTTGTTGCAGTCACTTTGGCAAAGCTCAACGTCGGAACAGTAAAGTATTGACGTATAAATGCTGGTGCTTCAGGATAACTGCAATTGTTAAGCGTTTTGTGTTTTACAATCGCATACTCCCCTTTGAATTTAGGACAGTTTTTCGATAGAGCAAGATGACTATCCCCACAATTCACACACTTTACCGGATCGGTACAGCGCTGTTCCTCGTGTGGATCTTTACCGCAGATACAGATTTTTTTATCTTTGCACGACTTTGAAGAATGCCCAAGCTTCTGGCAGTTAAAGCAGCGCATAGGATTGGGTATGTATGGCCTGACAGGCAAACTATACATTGCAACACGTATTTTGGATGGCAATTTGGGTAGTGAAAAAGAAAGAATAATGGACGCAGTGTCTTCAACTACGCCATTGACCTTGCGGGTAATACGCCGAACTTCAGAGACACCTTGAGCTTTTAGTTCAGAGCAGAGCTCATCGGTGGTACAATTTAACAAATCACGACACGTGATAACGCCCTTGACAGTATTGAGGGTTGGGTGTGAAGACACCTCAACAAGAATGTCAGAAAAAAGAGATGTTTGCAGCAGTCGAGTTGCTTGTTTATCAGTTTTCGTTTCCACTAACAGACCATCCTTAATTTTATTTAAAGAATTTACTTCCCCAGCTAAACTATAAATTTGTTTATTAATTAAAAACGGGCTAACCTTGAAAAAATCAGACCCATCTTTTATTTAATGACCAGAAACCGGGGGCACTGCTCCACCGTCGACTGACTCATTATTCTCTACTTCTTAGCAGGGTTCATGGTCACGGAGGGGTTTCCCCCTACGTCAAACACCCCGTCCGCCGACGCGGACAATTAATACGAACGATAGAAAATAAAAAAACCCACCTGAAAATTAGAAAATGTAGCCAAAGCTACAAAAAAAGATCAATATCCAAACGATTTGAACTAAAACCGAACGAAATCAGTCAATAAACGACCAAAACAACACCATATACAGCAAAATAAACACAAATAAACAAGAAAAAACCTAAGTTTGAACACGAATTTTTTTTGTTTACAAATTAAATGTATACGCACAGAGCTCACGTAAAGAACGTCCGCTCACTCTGGTATCTAGTACACGACTGATGAATATATATATATATATATATATATATATATATATATATATATATATATATATATATATATATATATATATATATTTATATATATATATACATATATAGATATATAAATATATATATATATATATATATATATATATATATATATATATATATATTATATATATATATTTATATATAAATATATATATATATATATATATATATATATATATATATATATATATTTATATATATATATATATATATATATATATATATATATATATTTAAATATAAATATATATATATATATATATATATATATATATTTATATTTATATTTATATTTATATTTATATTTATATTTATATTTATATTTATATTTATATTTATATTTATATTTATATTTATATTTATATTTATATTTATATTTATAAATATAAATATAAATATAAATATAAATATATATATATATATATATATATATATATATTGATATATAAATATATATATATATATATATATATATATATATATATATATATTTATATATAAATATATATATATATATATATATATATATATATATATGTATATATATATATATATATATATATATATATATATATATATATATATATATTCATCAGTCGTGTACTAGATACCAGAGTGAGCGGACGTTCTTTACGTGAGCTCTGTGCGTATACATTTAATTTATTAATAAACACAAACGAACGAAAAAAAACCTAAGTTCAAACACGATATATATATATATATATATATATATATATATATATATATATATATATATATATATATCGTGTTTACACTTATGTTATTTTTCGTTTGTTTGTGTTTATTTTGTTTTGTATGGTGTTGTTTTGGTCGTTTATCGACTATTTTTGTTCGGGTTTTTATTCATTTTAAATAAATATTGCTTCTTTTTCGTAGTTTTGGCTACTTTCTCTAAATTCCAGGTTCGTTTTTTGATTTTCTTTCTTTTTTAACTGTCCGCGTTGGCGGACGGGGTGTTCGACGGAGGGGGCAACCCCTCCGTTACATTAAACCCTGCTAAAAAGCAGAAGGTATTGAGCCAGTTGACAGTGGAAGAATCTCCCCGGTTTCTGGTCATTAAGAAAAAAGATGGCTCTGATTTCTTCAAGGTCAGCCCGTTTTTAATTAGTAAACAATTGTACAGCTTGGTTGGCGATGTTCAATCTTTAAAAAAAATTAAGGATGGCCTTCTTGTTGAAACTAAATCAGCCAAGCAAGCTACTCGGTTACTGCAAACTACTACTTTCTCAGATTTTCCTGTCGAGGTGTCATCTCACTCGACCCTCAATACCGTCAAGGGCGTGATCACTTCTCGCGATTTATTAAATTGCAAAACGGATGAGCTTTTCTCAGAGCTTAAATCTCAAGGAGTTTCTGAAGTCAGGCGAATTACCCGCAAGGTCAATGGCGCAGTGGAGAACACTGCGTCCATTATAGTTTCTTTTTCTTTGCATAAGTTGCCAGCAAAAATTCGGGTAGCCATGTACAGTTAACCTGTCAGGCCTTACATTCCCAATCCGATGCGCTGCTTCAATTGCCAAAAGTTTGGGCACAGTTCAAAGACGTGTAAGGACACAAAAATATGTATTTGTGGTAAAGCACCCCACGAGGAACAGCGTTGTACCGATCCGGTAAAGTGCGTTAATTGTGGAGAAAGTCACATGGCTTTGTCAAAAAGTTGCCCTAAATTTAAAGTAGAGTTTGCCATCATGAAACAAAAAACTCTCAACAATTGTAGTTTTCCTGAAGCTAGAGCTTTTGTACGTCAGAACTCGGCAGTTCAGACACTGAGCTTTGCCAAGGTTGCTGCAGCTAAACCTGTTACTTCTGCTACCTCTGTTAACGACATTGCTGCTCTTCTTTTACCAGTAATAAAAAAAAATGTTCATGGAGGCGATCTCCACTAATATGAGCGCCATCATTAACGCTGTTCTTTCTAATACCTGTGCAACCAGTAACACTACAATGTCACCCACTATTGTTCCAGTACCTGTTTTGCCAGGTACATCTCAACTTTTGAATAAGGTGCTTTCTTTAAATATTAAACCATCTCCTGCTCCTGTTCTGTCAGAACAGGATAAAAACCTTTCTATCGCCGACTCAGAGTCAAGCGCTATGTCGATTGACAATGAGACGTTTAAAAATGCCCGTAAATTCAAAGATAGGCGAGGGTGGCCTAAGGGCAGACTGAGGAACCCGAAACCGTAACACATTTCGGGTTTACCATTAAAGTCAGCCTTCCCTTTCTGACTTTTACTTTTCTTTTTTCTCTTCATTTGTTATGTCTAACTCGTTCATCGTTCAATGGAACTGTAATGGAATCGTCAACCACCTAGCTGAGCTTTAACTGTTAATGGCTGAACATAACCCCAGAGTAGTTTGCATCCAAGAGAGTCATTTAAAACCTCTTGTTTCATTTAACTTGCAGGGATATAACATCTTCCGCAAAGACGTTGATCCTATTGGTCGTGCCCATGGTGGCGTTGCAATTTTTCTAGAGTCTTCTGTCCCTTTTAAAGACTGCAATATTAGGACTAGGCTACAGGCAGTAGCATGCCAAATATTCTCCCCTCGTAAGATCACAATTTGCAACGTCTATCTTCCAGACGGCAATTGGAACTTAAATGACCTTGAGGATCTGGTACGACAACTGCCGACTCCTTTCATTCTTGTTGGCGACTTCAATTCCCATAACATACTCTAAGGTTCAGCAAGCACAGATGTCCGCGGTCGAATGGTCGAAAGTTTCTTGGACAGCAATGATGTCACGCTTCTCCACACTGGCTCAGCCATGTTCATGAACTTGAGATCAAGAAGTTTTTCGGCAAAAGACTTGTCTTTTTCTATTCCCACTCTATTTGCCCATCTTTAGTGGCAGGAACTTGACGATGCCCATTACAGTGACCATTTTCCCATTCTTCTGTCGTTTCTTTCAAATACTGTTTCTGTTGCACAACAAACAGCACGAAGATGGTTATTTGATCTGGCCGATTTGCAATCTTTCGCCAACAACCTTATGCTTCCCGAACCGTCACCAGATCTAAATATCGAGCTGCAACATCTTAACGATTCTATTCTGCATTCCGCTTCGTAATCAATTCCAAAATCCTCAGGCTGTCTCAGAAAGAAGTCTGTTCCTTGGTGGAATGAACACGTTGCTTCCGCTATACGTTCTAAAAAGCGTGCACTAAAAGTGTACCGGAGATATCCGACACTTTTAAACCAAATTGCTTTCAAAAAAGCCCGTGCGCAATCCAGGCGTTCAATTCTTCAGTCTAAAACTGAGTCTTGGCGCGTATTTGTTTCATCTATTGGTACTGATTTCGACCAAACACTGCTTTGGAAGAAAGTCAGGTATATGAATGGTTACAAGATAAGTTCCCATATTCCAATGCTCCAGGTCATTGGTCAGGTACGCACTGTCAGAGTTGATAATTGTGATATTATAGCAAACCAGTTTGAGTCCGTTAGTCACTCGGATAATTACTCGCTCCATTTTCTATGCTAAAAGCGGCTGAAGAAGTTCCTCTAAACTTTGAGTGTGATAATTCTGAGAATCACAATTCAATATTCACTCTAGCAGAATTTGAATTTGCACAGAGTCGCACAGCCAATACTTCTGTTGGGTATGATGATATTGCTTACGCAATGTATCGCCATTTACCCACCCTATTTAAATTCAGAATAGTAGAATTTCTCAACCGGCTTTGGGTTGAAAATTCCTATCCTGACATCTGGCGCGAAGCGATAATTGTGCCGATACACAAGAAGGGCAAAGATGTGTCTTCTGCATCAAGCTACCGTCCGATATCTTTGACATGCCATCTGTCAAAGTTATATGAACGCATGATCAGTTATCGACTCAGCTGGTTTCTAGAATCCCACAATCTAATCAACCAACATCAATGTGGATCTCGTCAGCACCACTCCACTACTGACCTGCATGTGTATCTGACGAACGCTATTCAATCTAGCATCTTAAAACGCAACCACCTGGTCGCAATGTTTTTTGATCTAGAGAAAGCTTTTGACATAACCTGACTATATGTAGATGACCTCACGATCTTCACTTCATCCCAGTCTCTCGAACTCTGTCAGGAGAGGTTACAGCTGGCTGTTGACTTAGTTTCTTTGGCTGCATCCGACCGTGGTTTTCGTTTCTCTGTAGAGAAAACCTGCGCTATCGACTTCTGTCGATTACGTAAAGTACACAACTTTCCTTTTGTATCGCTTTCCGATAGACCAGTGTGGGTTGTGGATGAGGTGAAGTTTTTAGGAATAATTTTCGACCGTCGTCTTTTATGGTTGAGACAAATCAACACAGTTTCTGCGCAGTGCTGAATGTCATTGCTTGCTATCAAGTGTATTGCTTCCACAAAATGGGGAGCCGATAGGGACTCTCTGCTGCGACTTGACGTCAGTCCGGTTCTATCCAGAATAGACTTCTTTGCTACCATTGGATACACTGCTAGTACTTCTCACTTGAAGAAGCTAGAAAACGTACACAATTCTGGAATTCGAGCAGTCACCGGTGCGTTCAGGACTATCCCAATTGCATGCCTTCACTGCGAAGCCGGTGTACCACGACTTCACATAAGGTACATGAAACTTGGTTTGAGGTACGTCTGTTAAGTTCTTTTGCTCACGCAGCATATAAACCATCTCATATTTTCTAATAACCGAGAGTTAAATCAACTTTATACAAATCTTCTCTCTATCCACTTACACTGAAACTCCCAAGGTTGTTAAATACCATCATTGACAACCAAGGGCCTGTTTTATCGAGAATTTTTACCAACATCCCTCCATGGGCATCTCTTTCTTCAACGACAAACCTACAGCTGACGAACTTGCCAACAGGTTCTACTCCTAACGCCATATACTTGATTGAATTCTTCATTCAATTGCAACAGTACACAGACTCTCAACACACATAAACTGATGGCTCCAAGACAGACTTCGGTACAGGCTCCGCTTTTGTGACCGATGGCGTATCCCAGTCGTTCACACTGTCACCCATATGCTCAGTATACACTGCCGAGTTATATGGTATTTTCTACATTCTTCGACACTCCCGTCAAGCTATCGATGAGAAACGTCACCTGCTCATCTGCACCGATTCCCTGAGTTCTATCTTAGGCATCGGTAGCAGATTCTCCACAGATTCAACCGTTTTGGACATCCGTGGAGAAATCGAAATATTACGGGAGCTAGAGAGAAATGTCGTTCTCATGTGGATACCCGGACATGCTGGGATACCCGGTAATCTCTGTGCTGACCTAGCTGCTCTTGGAGCAGCCAATGGCAACTACGTTGTCCGTCATACCTTGCGCGGCGATGATGTGTTGAGGGCTGTGGCTGTGAATTGTCTAAAGTTATGGCAGGAGGAGTGGAATACATCTACTAGCAAATTGCGACGTGTATAGGTGTCAGTGGAGCGCTGGATAGCACCAATCCGCTTAACAAGGTGCTAGCAAGTGGTCATATCTCGTCTGAGAATAGGCCATACTTGTCTCACACACTTAAATCTTTTACTAGGAGAGCAACCACCGCTCTGCTCCACTTGTAACACTAGGCTCACTCTCGAACATATTTTCGAGCGGTGTCCTAGTTACAGTTTTCATCGTCGCAATGCAGGTATTGAGGGTCCCATGCGTATATCTTTAAGCAATAATGCAACAAGCATTGGTAAAGTGCTCTTATTTCTCCGGGTAGCTGATTTGTTTACTCAAATCTGCAAGGGTTCCCTTCTTTTCGCTCCATAAATGTTAATACTCCAATTATCATTTCTTTTCGTTTTTCGCTACACTATATATCAGCCAGGGCTGTGGTTTTTGTGGTTTCCTTAAAATATATCAGTTCTTGACTGGTGTCTGCACATTCCAACCGGGCAATGTTCTTACGCACATGTGAAAGTATAACGTTTTTCTTAAGGCTTTATTTAAGCTAAAGATGATGTTGTTTTTTTTCTCAATTGATATATTCTTTTAATTTTTTTTTTGTTAGTTATTAATCATGTATTTATTTCCCCTTTTATTTTCTCTCGTTATATAGAATCCGGTTTTCCTTCGCATTCACTATTTTCCAATTTCACTTGCACAAGCGGTAATGACCGAAACAGTCGATCCGCAATTTAAATAAAAATAAAATATATATTTATGCATATATCTATATATATATATATATATATATATATATATATATATATATATATATATATAAAATAGATATATATATATATATATATATATATATATATATATATATATTTATATATATATATATATTTATATATAAATATATATATATATATATATATATATATATATATATATATATGTATATATATAATATATATATATATATATATATATATATATATATATATATATATATATATATATATATATTTATATATATATATATATTTATATATATAAATATATATTTATACATATATTTATATATAAATAAATAAATATATATATATATATATATATATATATATATATATATTTATATATTTATATATTTATATATTTATATATTTATATATTTATATATTTATATATTTATATATAAATATATATATATATATTTATATATATATATATATATATATATATATATATATATATATATATATATATATATATATATATATATATATATATATATATATATATATATATATATATATAGGGACAGGTGAACGACAAGGACAGGTGAACTGTTCTGAGAAAGTTACAACTTTAGGATAGAGAAATGTTTTGAAAGTTAAAATTGTGCTGCATTTGCCGGGAATCGAACCCAGGTCTCCCGCTTGCCGGGCGGTTGCATTCATTTTTTCATTTTTTTTCATACATAAATTTTAAGTTTAAAAAAAATATATTTAACCTCAAACCTTCAAGCTGCAGAGCACATACATACACACAGACATACAACATCTCTTAACTAGTCCAACTCGATTCGGAGTAGGACAAAAGTAATATTCCCTTTAAAATCTCGAGATCGAAAGTATTCTTGATTACAATAAATATAAATATCTGGCATGTCTGACGCTGAACTAAAAAATTATAAAAAAATGCTAGGCTTTATAAATTCTTACAATCTAACCTAAATCAGTCAGTAATAATTAATCACATAATTGATTAATTTCCACGAATAATATACTATATTAGCAATCGACGCGATTCTACTTTACAGTGTACTTCAGTCATCTCGTCAGGTGTTTCAATAGTTGTACATCACTGACACAAATACATCACTAATAAATTTAATTTTATGTTAATATGTGGGAAGTGATTTTTCAACAAAAAGGACTTATTTCAGATTTTTTTCTTGACGAAAGTATACAGCTTGTATAAAATTCGTTTATATGTTCTTATCATGTAAATAATAATTTGTAACTCTTAATTTGCTTTTTTAAAAAGTTACTTTATTATGCAAATTAATATACAAGTTGCTTATTTGAGTGTTGTAATGAGAATACTGTTTTTACATGAAGAAATGCTCTAAAAAGATTGTCTGAGTGAATATGATAAAATGCCAACTAAGGGTTTTCTGGCTGATCTAACATAAAGTAATACTAGGTGTGTCTTTATATAACTTCTATTTGATAACATTATGAATTTTTTTCATATAGAAATTTACAAAGTTGGAGTTGCTAGTGTCGTCTAACATATGAAGGATTATAGAAGCAGCACTAATCGGGCGAAAGACTTGAGTAGCCACTAATAAACCTGGGACCAAAACGACAAAAGGTTATAGATCTAAAAACAGATATAAAATATATCTAAAATAGCTTTTGGAATACGTAGCTGCTTCTAAAAATATAGATATTTGTAGAAATGGCACGCGATTAAAAGAAAGAGTACAATTTGTAGCAAAAAATTCTAAATGAATTTATTAATAAATAAATATCTATCAACAATAAAAAAAATCCTGTCCATTAATTAAGACGTTAAAATAATTCTTTCTATTGATTGACTTGTATAGACCTACTGTTGTCGCCCAGTTCCGAGAAAAACGTAAATGGAAAAATGTGCGAGAATGTGCTTGCTGAAAGAAATGTTGCAAACAAGAGGAACAGAAGGAAATGTATGAATAAATTAATGAGTTCAAATGAACGAAAGAAGTGCGAATGGCGAAGATTGTAAAGATGTGAAAGTCTGTAAAGATGTGAAGAATGTTAAGGGTTTTCTGGCTCCCCATAAGACGGGATTAAGTTTGATGATATGTTTGTATAGCATATATTAAATATAATGCTATTGTGAAAATGATAGAAATCAATGGTGATTTTTGGAACCGGTTTCATTTTTGATTTAAATAAGTGATACTTACCTATTACTTGATACAAGAAAACAATTTCATAATACGGTGAAATATCAGTAGGAAATGGAAAACATTTATTTAGCGGCAAATTATTCTCTCCATTTAATAGACCATCAATGCCATGGCACCAGCATACAATCGTACAAGCATAATTGAAGTAGAAACTGTTTATTTTTGTCACTGTCATAGCGTGCTCGATGATATTATCTTGATCTTCCGCCTGACTTGTAAACCTTTTGCTATTTAAAGTTGCTATTAGTGATTTCATTTTCTGTTTCTTCAGCAGACCAAATTTGAAAGCAATGCAAGTTATTGTGACCATCAAATAGACAGTATCTGCTACTTCTATAAGATTGCCCCATACTTTGATATCATACAAAAGAATTGTTATAGCATATACAGTAGATACTAATGCATGTACAGTTTGACTATAGATTATATAAATAATTTTCCATTTGCCCACTATAGCCCAAACCCCAAGTAATTTCAGAAAGTTTATGGATATGTTTAAGGATTCGTTTGGTTTCAATGCTTTTCTCATTATGTTTCTCGGTCTAATTTATTTACCAATATAGCCTGTAATAAAATTTTAAAACATTCGTTAAATACGTAATTATCATTTAATTTTAGCGTTAGAGAACAAAATAACCGTATAATTTAGGCTATATAGAGAAATACAATTAAATTTTTTAATTAGGTACAATATTCTTACTTTATTATACGAAATAATAAGTCAGTATTTTAATCGTGAAAATATTTTGATCTAAAGATTTTAATGGAATTTTACATTCAGAACTTTGCGTTTGTGTGTGTATGTATGTGTGTGTATGTATGTGTGTGTGTGTGTGTGTGTGTATGTGTGTGTGTGTGTGTGTGTGTTGGTGTGTGTGTATGTATGTGTTCGTACTTTGGTAGGTGTGTGTGTGTTGGAGGAAAAACATTTAGTGAAAGATTGTTTCAAAGAATATTAGCATAGTATAAATTAGTTAAGTAATATAAATATGAAATCATCTAATCAAATTACGTATAAAAAAGTTCGAGACAAGCCATTCCAGATTTTTCTAGCTAATTAAGAAAGAATACACAAAATATATTAAAGACATCGCAGTATCCGCACATGAATTGCCCAGTAAAATGCACGTGTAAAATAAAAGTTATCTGAAATGATAGGATTAGTGCAGTTTACCTCTGAACCTGGATAAAAACAGGAGTGCTGAAACGCTGTTCTTTAAATAGATATAATATTATTAAACTGACGATGTGCTTTATTATTTAATAAAAAGATGTAATAACATATCTATTTGATTATTTAAAAACACAATTTCTGTCGACGTGTCAAAAATATTAGTTTTTTTGGGTAAAAATTGCAATAGATCATATTTAACTTACCTACGGTTTACTTAGTAATGTCGATTTTTATATTTACCCGTTGCATAAGTAAGAGAGGTTTAGTTTGAAGAGTTTGCACAGTATTAATCAATTTCTAAGTAAAATATTTCATTCTTATTTCCTTTTTAAATATCCTCTTTTATCTCAAACACATTTTCATTTGGAACATCAGAATAGTTATTAGAATAATTAACGTAATTAATCACTATGTGCATATTGCCAAACATAATTCCCGTGAATCGCATTCAAGTAAGCTATTTTAATATAAAAAAAACTGGTCAAGCTCAAAGCGACTATAATTATAATAGCTAAATGTCATAAAAGGATTATTTTACTTTAAATTATTAACCGAACCTTTATTGATTTACTTGTTGGTTAATTAATAAGAACTTGAGATTATACTTTTATTCTAAATAGGCAAAGCTTATTTACAATTTTTAAATTTGTTCATTCTAAGTATTTGACAATCATTATCTTTTACAGAAAATTATTGATAGTAAATGCAATCTCCTATTTTTAATTATAATTATTATCTCCTTGAAGAAAACATTCTATTTACTTTCTTATACGCAGTATAAGTAAGTATTGTAATCATGAAAAATTTCGAACTCCAGATTTTAAAGGAAATATACGTTTTGACCTTCCCTGAATCGATTCCGGCTATTTTTCGAATGAAGTTCGTCTGTTCGTGTGTGTGTGTGTGTGTGTGTGTGTGTGTGTCTTTGTGGGTGTGTGTGTGTGTGTATGTTCTCTACAGCCTAAACGGTTGAAGCTAAAATTATGAAACTTTAAACTTAAAACTTGCATATGCCGGGAGTGTACACCTCTTATTTTTGAAAAAAATATTCGAAGCGGAAGTGCCTGTTTACTCTCGTCATTTTTTGCAGTTTCTGAAACTACTCAAATATAGTTACAGTTACAGAAAAATTGTTTGAACAAAAATTAAAGGTATTTATATTCAGCACAACTTTAGTTAGAATTTTTTTTTCCAAAAAGGGTACTGGTTTCAATCTAAATCTCTGCTTATTATATATATTTTTATATAAATCGTATCGTCAGCGCCTGTCAATTGTTTAACAAAATAGCCTTTCATAATTTGATGTTTGACTTTTAATATTTAATTAAAGAAATATATTTAGTGTAAAAGCAATCTAATGGTTAGAACAAATATTATAAATTAGATAAATAATGAAACTACGATATGGTTTAACCCAAATGCGTATAAGAATGTTCGGAGTATGACACTGCAGATGTTGATATAATATTTTCATACTGTAATTAATATTATAGTTTGTATATTTGAATTAATTCATACTACAAATGTTTAAGCAATATTAACATTCTGAAGGCACGCTGCCAAATCTGGCAATCATCAATTATGTACATCAAGAGTATTTGTATGATGGTGTTTGTATAAAACTTCTAAGAATGTCCAAAATATGTACAGAATTTGTAACTTTCCATTTTAATTTTGAATATTTCTGCATTGAAAATTAATATCAAGCTTTATTTGATGATTCATAATAAGATGGAGATCTTTTGGAGGAATTCTTGATAAGCGGTGATCTCAAATACTTTTGAAATGAAACTTTCGTGAACGTTATTTAATTTATTTTTGACAGAGCAAATAACAACTCCTTTTTTTTCATCTATCACTATCGCAACTAACTTAATAATACAAAATACTAAAAATCAAATAATTCAGTACTCCCTCTATTTGAATACTTTGTAAATATATGGATAGCTATCTATGTATAAGGTATGCCTATTTATAAAATCAATTTTTGAAACGATCACGGGGCAAAGGCTTAGTGAATACGTCCGTCAGCTGAACGTTAGATGAAACGAAAATGACATCAATTGCTATTTCTTTCAACTTGTAACGAATAAAATGATATTTTATCTCAACGTGCTTCGGTCTTTTGTGAAATACTGGATTATTTGCTAAACATATCGCTCCTTGATTGTCAGCCAACAATTGAGTAGGCTCGTTGAACGAGTTTCCAATATCGTTGGGCATTTGGCGTTACAAAATTTTTATTATTAATTTAATTATTATAGGAGGGTATTTGAGAGTAATCAGCTTGTGTATGAGTCCTGCTATCCAGACTCTATCGAAAGCTATTTCGATGTCCAGCAGGACCATGGCTGTAACGTTATTTTTATTGAAGTTTATACTGACGTCTGTTGCAATTCTGCATACCTGCTGAACAGTATTGTGTTTCGGTCTGAAGCCGAACTGAAAATCAGGTATGAGTTTTTGCTTTTTGATTATTGCGTTTACTCTAGATAGGTTTATTTTTTCAGCTACCTTGGACATGGAATTTAACAAGGAAATTGGGCGATAGCTAATCGGGAGGGTTTTATTCTTATTTGGCTTGTGGATTGGGAACACTGTGGCAGTTTTCCAGGCAGTTGGGAAGTGTTGAAGTTTTATTATGGAATTAATTAGGTAGTGTAGATGGACTATTGATTTTTTGGAGAAGTTTTTGAGGATAACATTTTCTATTTTATTAGGACCAGGAGCTTTGCGATTGGCTAAAGTACGGATAATTTGGAAAATTTCTCTGGGAGAGGTCCTGCCGTATCCGTTACTTTTTCAACTGCTTAAAAAAATTATTCTAGCTGTACCTCAACGTGTATTTCGTTGAATAGTAATACCTGTATTTCTATTTCATGTACTGTGCGGGTTTCCGTACCTAGTTGGCTACGTTACAATTATTCGTTGTCAACATCACAGTGTGAAGTCCTCGAACGTATTTGTTAACACTTGGCATTTGAAGCAGTTGAAAAAGTGACAGTTGTGGTCAGTGGATGCGTAGCTGAGTTGGTTAGAGCGATCGGCGCGAAACCGATGGTCGCCGGTTCGAGTCCTGCCGTATCCGTTACTTTTTCAACTGTTTAAAAAAAATTATTCTAGCATGTACCTCAACGTGTATTTCGTTGAATAGTAATACCTGTATTTCTATTACAGATTATTCAGTTTAAACTTATCAGTTGTATTCGACATTTTCGTATTTAGGTATCGTACTAGAGAAAGGAACCACGTAAGTATTTGAAATAATAAATATTGCTGGTAATTAACATTATCTGTATTTCACTGACTATATATAATCATACGAACTGTATTTCATTTATTATTCGTGTGAGGGTATCTATATTTATATATAATATATTTGTTTAAAAATGGTACAAATCAATGCTGTAGGAATAGTTGCTGAATTTAAAAAAATAATGAGTTTGCCTGAAATGATTTTCGATCAAAAAAATGCGATCTATAATTTTAAAGCAGTATCAACTAAAATAGGTAGAAAAATCGTCGTGGAACTGGAAGACTCCGTTGTAATTTTACCGCTCGTCACGCGAAACTGCCAGGTAAATAAGTGTTAGAAATGAATATTGGTATTAAGGGTACCTTATGAGTCTCGGATTAATAAATAATGAAACCTATTTTTATTTTTGGTTTTTGGCAAGTTTAGGGCTTAGCGAACAGCCTGTGAAATTTCGAAAGTGCAATGAGAAATACTTTTGTAGTTATAAGAGCCACAAGCGCGCGAGTTTTGAGTCCTCGCTGTTCATATTTAAAGTCACACCCTTCGGCGCTGCCACCAACATCACATCATTTTCGACAGCTACCAGACCTACGTGATTAGCAAAGGATAGATGATGAGAAGTGACAGAGATAGATAGAATGTAAATGTGCTTCAGCTGCGCAACTCTGTGTCACTATGTTTTTTATATTTTTAAAACATCTTGAATTGGTTTTTGGTAAAATATTCACACACACGCCCACAAGCTAAAATTTCGAGATTGATTTTCTTTATGATTAAAATACTAACTTATAATATTTATGTATATAAGACAGTAATAATTAGGAACCGGATATGGTCATTGAAATGAGTTCGTATTTTATTTATTCTTTCATATATTGTGACAGAAAAACAGAAAAGATTCAGATAATACGGAATTAGACAAATAATATGTTCATATCAAATGTCTAATTTCAAATTATTCGATTTTTTTAACTTTTGTAATAATAATAGTAAGTATTGTAATCGCGAAACATTTCGATCTGGAAAGTTTATCGAGAATATGACTTTTAATCTTCCCTGTATTGAATCCTAGTATTTGACATTTAATACCTAGTTATTTTACATAAATATATTTCTATAATAGATAGTTTTGAACTGTCGAATATAAAAATACGCAGAATTGATTGAGGAGTAACATTAAACATACAAGGTGCAATTATGTTATCTGGTCTTTTAAATTTAAAAACCTCGCATGTCTGTCACTGAACTTTCTTATGCGCATTTAAATCGATCATTATAATTCAAAATATTTTAAAATTTTATAAATTCTAACGATCCAATTAAACTGCATATACGAAAGTATATTAATGCACGTATGCCCAGAAATCTTATATTAATATTAAAGAAATAAAACAATCAGCAACAATACATGAACTATTCAATATAGGATCCGGTAGATGAAACGGAAACAATGACACTATTACAGATAGCATTTTAATTTTTTTTTATTTGAAATAATATTAATAAGAAACATATCTAATAAATAATTGTTAACATTTTTTAATATCTTTGGTGTAACGTAACCAAATCTGATGTGTTATTATATATTAACCTAAAAACATGGACCACGCGCAAGTTAAAAATTCGTACATATACAAACAGTAACACTAGGAGAGGAACTGCCCGTCACTCTCGATTTAGCATCGCACAAGACAAAAGACAGCGCACTCAGCATTCCTTTATCGTCTCCTACACTACCTCCTCGTTACCTCACACTTCCTCCTGGAAGCGTATTTTTAGCAGGGCTTCCTCTCTAGCTCTTCGTGGCGGCAATTCACGGAGACGGGTAGGTACTGAAACTGGCACTGAGGGAGTTATGGTCCGATCAAAGGGAACCTCGTCTTTGTTTCATGTCTGCCTCTGAAGTGCAGCTTCCTCTTCAAGAGACACTGGGTTTTGTGTTGGTTTCACATCTGCAACACTCGAATGGTCCGGGTAATCCTCCGGTTTCCCAGATGTCTCTAGTCCGCTTCTATCAGGTGCCACCAGAGGAGTGTGGCACCTGGTATTCATCGACTCCAGTTGCCCAGATGTCTCTAATCCGCTCCTCTCAGGTGCCACCAGAGGAGTGTGGCACCGAGTATTCCTCGACTCTGGTGAACTGGTCGTAATCGCGAAATACTCTTCCGGTAAGGGGGTTATCCCATCGGATTTCCGAATACACGAGGGTGTATTGCAAGGAGTGTTGATTGTCAGGGTTAAGTTTATGCTGCGGGATGAATACCTCTGTGGTAGATGTCTCTTTCTAGGGGTTTCGGTTCTACAATAGATTCGGATTTCTATATCGGTTTCTTCAAAGACTTCATGCAACAAATCTTTCCCCCGGTCTTCCTTTAATTCGTCCAACCCACAAGCTATCATTGGTATAGCTAATTTGCCAAAATTTTCCTCAACTAATTTCCACGGCAGAGAAATTAAAGCCCTGCGTAAGCTGGCGTACGTAGGTTTCTGATGACTTCTTTCCTTAGTGATTAAATAAAATATTGTTCGCCCCTCCCGCTTTAGCATCGCAGTCACCCCCACTGTAGATTCTTGTTGCATCAATTCAGGTAGCCCTCCAAATCGCGATTTGAATTCTACAGCAATACCTGCCCCCATACGCAAATCTGTCGCTACACAAGGCGCTTACGCATAATGAAGAAGAGCATCATAAAGATAACCGTTTACTTCCAACAAGGAGAATTTTACCGATGTAACACCTCCGCCGACATCGGACTCGTTCCACTTGCTAGGTCATCTGGGACGTCTTTTTGCCCTTCCTTCTATCCTCGCTTGCTCAGGACCCGGTTGATTGTAGAACGGTTTCACCCGGTTTGCGTGCAGCACAATACGTTTGTGACGAAAAGCGCAATGCTGCACCCGGAAGGTATTCATACCCCATGCTTTTTAGCACACGATATGGTCCGGTCCAAAGCCTGTGTAACTTGAAACTCTCACCTTCTTGCGGTGTAAGTTAGAAAACCCATACCAAATGGCCCACTTGAAACGTTGGTATACGAGTATCCTAATCATACTACTCCTTTCGTCTATGGTGTGAAGCTTCCAACTGATTTCTCACGGTCGCATGAGCGTAGTCCAAAATAGAACGGAGTTGCTGAAGATATTCCTCTTCGGATTGGTATGAAGTTCCCGGAGGGAGGCCGTACTGGATATCTGCTGGTAACCGGGATTTTCTGCCAAACATCAATGAGAAAGAAGTGTGTTTAGTACTGTCATGCTGGCTCGAACGATAAGCCATCATAACCAAGGGAAGCTCCTCATCCCACGTACTTTGTCGTTCCTCTGCATAATGAGATAGCATGGTGATTAGTGTTCGGTTAAACTGCTCTACCATGCCGTCCGACTGCTGATGGAACAGTGTCGTACGAGTCTTATTAATACCGAACAACCGGAACATTACCTGATATAACAAATCCTCAAATTCGACCCGAGTGTAAGGTCTCAGGGGCACCGTATCTGCACACAAACTCCTGCACGAAAACACGCGCAACAGTCGTTGCCCATTTATCGGGCAACGGGTAAGCTTCCGTCTATTTTTTGAAGTAATCACCCACTACTGCGACTTATTTATTCTCATTCTTAGCGATTGGTAACGTGAGCAAATCGATTGCGACTCTTTCGAGTGGTCGGGATACCAGTTTGTAGTGGGGCTTTTGGTCCCTCGGCTTTCCTTCGATTACAAGACTCAAAATCGCGGCACCAATGTTCTAAATCACGCTGCATGTTATTCCAATAATAACGGTCCTTTAGTTTTGAAACCGTTTTTGTTACACCCAAATGTGCAACCGAGGCTGTATTGTCGTTATATGCTTTAAACACTTCACATACGCCACTTCAACCTGCCAATAGCCCGACTGCAGATCCAACGCGGTAACAGAGTAGCACCAGTTAATGTATCGAGTATTGTGTCCATTCGAGGCACTGGATAGCTATCCTTGATGGATACGTCATTTAATATCCGGAAGTTGACACAGAAACGAGTCGAGCCGTCTTTCTTCCGGACAAGCACGACAGGCGAGCACCAAGATGATAATGATGGCCTTATAACACCTGCCTCAAGCATTTTCCGGTGTCAATCTGATGTTAAAGAATACTTGTGCGTCCCGTATCGGTCTTGTTATGTGCTACCGTGACTTTCAAATTTGGATTTCAATTTCGAACAGTGATATTCTTATTTTCGAATTTCAAATTTGAATTTCAATATCGAATTCCAATTTCAATTTTCAAATTCGAATATCATTTTCATTACGAATTTCGATTTCGAATTCCAATTTAGAATTTGAATTTCGATTTTCAATCTCGAATTTTGTTTCGAATGTCAAATTTCAAATACGAATTTCATTTTCGTATTCCAACTTAGAATTTCACATTCGAATTTAAATTTCGTATTCCAATTTTGAATCTCCAATTCGAATTTCAACTTTGAATTTCGAATAACAATTTCGAAATTTTGTGCCAATTTTTAATTTCGATTTTCAATGTTAAATTTCAAATATCAATTTCGAAATTCTGTGTCGAATTTCAACTTCGAATTTAAATATCGTATGTCAATTTCAAATTTCAAATTCGGATATCAATTTTCAATATTAATTTCCAATTCTAATTTCACATTTAAATTTCGAATTTGGAATCCCAAATTCGAATTTCAATTTGGAATTTCAACTTCGAATTTCAAATAAGTAATTATATTCCAAATTTCAATATCAATATCGATTATCAATTTCGAATTTCAATTTGGATGTTCAATTTCGAATTTTAGTTGCGAAATACCATTATGAATTTCAATTTCGATCATAATTTCGAATTTCAATTCCAAATTTCAACCTGGAATGTCAATAATGTAACTCAATCCCGAATTCAATATCTAATTTCAATATCGATTATCTATTTTGAAAATAAATTTCGAATTTCCAATCTCTATATGAATTTCAAATTAAGATTACAATTTCGAATATTATATCGTATTTAAATTTCGTATATCCAAATCGAATTTCAATTTCGAAATTCAAATTCGAATTTCAAATACGAAATCAATGTCGAATTTCAATATCTAAAATCAGTTTCGATCGTCATATTTTAATTTCGAATTTCCATTTCGAATTTCAATTTCTAATTCCAATTTCGATTTTCAATTTCGAATTACGATTGCGAATTTCAGTTTCGATTTCGAAATTCTATTTCAAATTCAATTTCGAATATTAGTTTCGAATTACGATATCGAATTACCAACTCGAACATAAATTTCGAGCTTTAACTTCGAATTTCGATTTTCAATTTCAAATTTCAAACTTTAATTCCGAATTTCAATTTCGAAACCCCATGTCAAATTTCAACTTTGACTCTTATTTTAGAATATCAATTCCGAATTTTAATATTGATTTTCAATTTCGAATATTTAATCTAAATTTCAATTTCGAATACCAATTTCGATTTTCAATTTCAAATTCAAATTTTGAATTCCAATTTCGAATTCAAACTTCGAAATTCCATAACAAATTTGAATTTTGAATTTAAATTTCGAATTTCCAAAGTCAATTTCAAATTTCGATTAAGAATATCAATTTCGAGTTTAAGAGTCGATTTTCAAATTTCAGTTTTGAATTTGAATGTCGAAATTCGTAGTCGAATTTCAATTTTGAATTTCGCATTTCAATTACTTATTTAAATTACGAATTGGGAATGTAAATTTCGAAATTTTATGTCGAATTTTACCTTCGAATTCCATTTTAAAATTTCAATTCCGAATTTAAATATCGAATTTCAATTTCGAATTTTAATTTCCAACTTTCGATTTTCAATATTAAATTTTAATATCGAATTTCAATTCGAATTTCATTTTCGAATTCATGTCAAATTTTAATTGCTAATTTCGATTAAGAATTTCATTTTCGAGTTTGAGTATCAAATTTCAAACACATTTTTTGGCCTCGAATTTCAATGTCGAATTTAGAAATTCGAAGTCGAATTTCAATTTCGAATTCAGAGTCGAGGATACATTTCAAATTTCACATTACAATTCCTAATGGCAATTTCGAGTTTAAAATTCGAGTATCGAATTTCAATTTCAAATATCAATCTAGCATATCGAATTTCATATTCGAATAGCAATTTCAAATATCATTTTAGAATTGCTATTTTGAATTCCAATTTCGAATTTCAATAACGTTATACAATTACGAATTTCAATACCGATTATCATTTTCGAAATTCAACTAAGACTTTCAATTTCGAATGGCAAACTTGAATTTCGAATTTCTTTTTTGAATTTCAATTTCGAATTGAAGTTTGAATTTTAAATTTGGATATTAATTTCAACAAATTATATCGTATTTCAATTTCGAATAACAAAATCGAATTTCTATTTCGAAAATCGATTTCGAATTCTATTTTCCAATTTTAATTTCGAATTCCAATTTCGATTTTCAATTTCGAATATAATTTGAATTTCGAATTACGATTACGAATTCCATTTCGATATTCGAATTCGAATTTTAAAAACGATTTCCAATCTCGAATTTTAAGTTCGAATGTCGAATTTGAAATTTGAAAAACAATTTCGTATTGTCATTTCCGAATTTCAAATTCGAGTTTCAATTTCGTATTCCAATTTCAAATTCGGATTTCAATTCTGAATTTCGAATAACAATTTCAAAATTTTGTGCCGAATATCAATTTTGAGTTTCAATTTCAAAATTCGAATATCAATTTCGAAACAGTGTAGAATTTTATCTTCGAATTTCATTTTAGAATTTCAATTGCAAATTAAAATATCGAATTTCAATTTCAAATTTTAATTTCAATTTCGAATTTCAATTTCAAATTCCAATTTTGATTTTCAATTTGTAATATCTTTTCCATTTCGAATTTCCATTTCGAATTCCGAATTTCAATTTCGATATTCAATGTCGAATTTTAAAATCTGTTAACACAGAAGGGGTGGAAGTAGATCTATATGGTAAATAATGACACACTGCGCTAGATGGATATTATACTCCTTTTAATACTCGTTAATATTTTATATTTCTATATGACATGTGTATCTAATTATATTATTTTTCATCAACAACTAACTGGTTACATTATATTGTTACGTAAAGTTTTATTTACGTGAGTACGTCCAATACTTCCCCTCGAGAAGTGGTCATGCACAAGTCTTCAATGTGGCTCCGAGTACTAACATTTGAATATATCTTTCGTGTTTTGGTCGATGTAGTCCTTTCGTTAGCATGTCGGCGACCATGTCTTCAGTGGAATCATATTCATTTTTCAAGTTCTCGTTCTTCAGAGCATCGCGGTTAAAATGATGTCTTAAATCGATATTTTTACTTCTTGCGTGAAATGTAGGATTCTCGTCAAGTTTCTTGGCTTTAATGTTGTCATTAAAGAATACAACATCAGACAATTAATTTTGTCCTAACTGCAATAAGAATCTGCGAAGATGTATTGCTTCCTTCGCTGCTTCTGTCATCCCTATGTATTCGGATTCCGTAGATGACAAGGCGACCGTTCTTTGTTTCCTTGCGTCCCAACTGATCGGCCCCTTATTCAAAATAAACGTATAGCCAGTATACGATCGTCTATCATCAGTGCAACTTCCCCAGTCCGCGTCGACGAATCCTCTTAGAGGTGTGTCCAAAAATGATACCTTGTTCAATTGTTCCCTTAAGATAGCGCAGAACACATTTAGCAGCCGTCCAGTGAGCCATTCCATACGAATTATTAAATTGACACAAACAACTAGCAGCGAAACTGATATCTGGCCTAGTTGCGACAGCCAAATACATTAAAGCACCTACTAACTCTCGAAAAGGTAATTTCTGTTCCTCCTCACTTGGGGTCTCTTCTAGTTTTGTTAATTTTGTATTCGGATCTATTGGAGTTGATATTGGTTTTCAATCCGTCATACCGAATCGTTTCAAAATGTCTTTGATGTAGCCCTTTTGATGCCTGGCTATATTGTTACCGTCTCACGTGAATTCTATGCCGAGAAATTTTATTTGTTTTCGCGAAGCAATTAAAATATCATCGACATAGATTGTTCTTAACGTCAAATTTTCCCCTTCTTGCAGATGGTATAAACAGGGATCTGCATTGGTTGGGATTGCTCCAATTGGTCCAATTTAGCGTACCAGCATCTTCCGGCTTGTTGGAGACCGTAGAGGGATTTCTTCAAGAGACATACCTTATTGCCGTTTTTTAATATTTTTAACATTCTTTTTGCCTTGTTTCCGATTTAGCTATTGTCTTTTTCCATTCGAATAACCATTTCCAGCGTTTCGGACAAACATTTTGGAGTCTCCACAAATACCTCCTCCTCAATTTCACCATTCAGATAAGCCGTTGTTACGTCTAGTTGTTGAATTATCATACCATACCGTGCTGCAAGTAAACGGATCGAGCTTAAACGAGAAACCGGTGCAAATGTGTCATTAAAATGTATACCAGGACGTTGAGGAAAACCTTGGGCAACGAGTCTGGCTTTTCTTTTTTCAAGTGTCCCGTCAGCTTTATACTTATTTCGTAGTACTAAGTATACCACTCGTTTGCGTCGGATATCAAAATAGAATTTCAATTTCGAATTTTAACTGCGAATTTCAATGTCGAATTTTACTTATGAATTTCAAAGTCAAATTTTTTTTTTGAATTTCAATGTAACATTTTAATCGCAATATCAGTTTCGAGTGGTTTTTTCGAATTTTACTTCAATTTCGAGTTTCAATTTTGAATCTCAAATTCTACTTTCAATTTCGATTTAATTCTCGAATTTTACATTCGAATGTTGAATTATAAATTCGAATATCAACTATCAATATAGTATTCAAATTTCGAATTTCAAATTCAAATTTCAATTTTGAATTTCGAATAACAATTCTGTGTCGAATTTCAATATCAAATTTCGAATATCAATTTCGAATTAGAATTTCGAATGTCCAATTTCAATTTCATTTTTAAATTTCAAATTTCGCTTACGAATTTCAAGTTAGAGTTTCATCGTCGGATTTTAATCTTGAATTTAAAATTTAATTTTCGATATTCAAATTCGAATTTCGATTTCAAATATCAATTTCGAATTCCGATTTTCAATTCCGAATTTTAATTGCAAATTTCAATTCCCAATTTCAAGTTTTAATTTCGAATATGATTTCGAATATAGGTCTCGAATTTCAAATTCGAAGTACAATTTCGAAATTAAATTCCGAATTTCAACCTCGAATTTCAATTCCGATTTTCAATTTCGAATTTCAATTCTGAAATTTAATTTCGAGTTTCAATTTCGCATCTCTATTTCGAAATTTAATCTATACCTTCGATTTTGATTAAAAGTTCCGAATCTCAAATTTCGATTTTGACTTTATATCCGGAATTGCAACATCGAATTTAAATTACGTTATTCAATTCCGGATTTCAATTTTGAATTTCGGATTTTAATATCGGTTATATATTTCGAAATTCGAATGTCGCATACCTATTCCTGATTATAATATGGAATTTCTATTTCGGGTTTGAGATTCGAATGTTGAATTTCGAATTCGACTGCCGATTTTCAAATTCGAAATCCAATTTAGAATATAGAATTTCATTTTCGAATTGCAATTTCAGATTTAGAATTTCAATTTCGATGTAGAATTTCGAATTTCAACTTCGAGATTCCATTACGTAATTCAATTCCGGATTTCAGTTTTGAATTTCAATATCGATTATCATTATCGAAGTTCAATTTCGAATATGAATGTCGAATTTCTATTTCGAATTTCGATTTCTATTTTTAATATAGAATATCAAGTTGATTTTCAAATTTGGATTGCAATTTCGAATTAAAATATCGTATTTCAATTTCGGATAGCAATATCGGATTTCAATTTCGAAATTCAAATTTGAATTATAACTGCGAATTTCAATGTCGACTTTTATTTTCGAATTTCAATGTCAAATTTTAATTTCGAATTTCAGTATAGAATTTTAATTTCGAATTCCAATTTTGCTCTTCAATTGCGAATATCATTTCAATTTCGGATTTTGATTTCGTATTTCAATTTTCAAATTCCATTTTCAAACTCGAATTTGAAATTCGAACGTCGAATTCAATTTTCAATTTAAATTTCGTAGTCCAATTTCGAATTTCAAATTCAAAATTCAATTTTGAATTTCGAAAAACAATTTCAAAAACTGTGTCGGATTCAATCTCGAATTTCAACATCGCATTTCATTTAAGAATTTCAATTGAAAATTTAAATAATGAATTTCAAATTCGAATTTTAAATGCAAATTTCAATGTCGAATTTTATTTTCGAAAACAAATTTCGAATTCTAATTTCAAATTGCAATTTCGAATTCCAATTTCGAATTCCAATTTCGATTTTCAATTTCGTATATCATTTCAATTTCAAATTTCTATTTCGGATTCCAATTTAGAATTTAATTTCTAATTTCAATTTAGACTTTCAAACTCGAATTATAATTTCGAATGTCGAATTTAAATTTCGAAGTTCTATTTCGTAATTCAATTTCAAATTCGAATTTCAATTTTGTATTTCGAATAACAATTTCGAAATTCTCTGTTGAATTTCAATTTCGAATTTCAATATTAAATTTCAAATATCAATTTTGAGAATCTGTTCCGAATTTCAACTGCGAATTTCGTTTTACAATTTCAATTCCGAATTTCAATATCAAATTTCTATTTCGTATTTCAATTTCGGATTTCAATTTCGAATTTTAATTTCGAATTACAATTTCAAATTTTTACTTTCTTATGCGCAGTATAAGTGAGTATTGTAATCATAAAAAATTTCGATCTCGAGATTTGAACGAAAATATACGTTTTGACCTTGCCTGAATCGATTGCAACTATTTTTGGAATGACGCCCGTCTATGTGTGCGTCTGTGTGTGTGTGTGTGTATATCTGAGCGCTCTACAGCCCAAACGGCTAATGGTTAAATTATCAAATTTTAAACTTTAGTTTTGTATATGCCTAGCAAGAAAACCTTTTATTTTTGAAAACAATATTCCGACCGGAAGTGCATGTTAACTCTGGTCATTATTTGCATATTCTGCAATTATTCAAAAACGGTTGCAGGTACAGAAAAATTATTACTTCAAAAATTATAGATATCAGCATGTTGTACAACTTTAATTTGAAACTTTTTTTCTCAAACGGTTCCGGACATAAGAAAATCGCTCTTGAAATTTCTTCATGTAACTTTTAATTTTCCATAAATCGTATCATCTGCGCCTGACATTTGTTTACAAAAAAAAACTTACTTAAATAATTTCAAATTTGACATTTTATATTTATACAAAGAAATATATTTAACGAAAAAGTGTTCCAAAAGTCAGAACAAATTTTATAAATTAGAAAAATAATGAAACTACGATGTGGTTTAACCCATATGCTTATAAGAAAGTTCGGTACATGACACTGCAGATGTTTCTGATATTAATTCGTGCATGAAAGGGTAGGCAATCGAAATAAAAACTTATGAAACAATGCAATTTGATAATTTTCTATAAAAGTTCCAAAATATCCTTCGAATGTGCACAAAACTACGGAAAATTATAAAATTCGAAAAAATTGCACCTGAAAATGATGTTCTTCACTTGAATCTACGGCCTCATAAATATAGTGTTGAAAATTAAGTCTCCTGACTTCATTATTGCCGATTGAATAATAAATAAATGGTGCAAAAATAATGTCAAACTAAAATTTTATTTGTTTGTTATAAGAGCAACTAATTCGTTTTACGTAAATCTGATACCCGATTCGCTCTCGCGAATTTTGGTGAATACTACGATCCACCATAAACCGATTACAGATTCGTAAACACCGATCCTAAAATCACAGGACCAAAACGTATTTTGCATTTTACAGTCCGCCATATTGGATCCGTCATTGTGAATTTCGACAAACCGCCTTCAGATTCGTATTCAGCGACCCCAAAAACTTAAATGTAATCACCCCAGAAGCACAGTAATATAGTACCAATATTGGTTGACATATTGGCTCAATGTGGTTAAGGTTAACATAGCACAATATAGGCGATATATGTCAGACTCAGAGGTGCGCTGTGTTTAGCTATCCATATTTTTGTACTCGTTTCGACATTCCACACGTTATATTAGGATATTATGTATGAAACAATACTTCAGTTTTTAAAACGGTTTTATAAACATTTTAAGTAAATTTGTGCTAGCGTCAAAAAATACACGCATGCGCTATAATAAAACATTATATCGCTTGATTTGGTATTTGGTGCTACTAGGGATGTCTTAAATTATTAACGAATTTTAAAGTATAGCTTTATTTAGTGACAAAAGCGATCTTTATGATTGTATTAACACTTTACTGATACTTAAATAAAATATTTGAAGTGTATTGCTCTGGACTTTCTTACACGTAGTAGATCTTTTGTTCAGATAGGAAGGATGTTAAAATGTAAGGTTACATGATAGGACGTCATATCTATGTATAGTGGAGAAATTCAAGGAAATATTGTGACGCTTCATAGACGACTATATTAGTTATAATTAGTTTTCAAATAATTGTATTATCTAACACATTGTTATAATATTTTGAGACGAGTTGTAGGTGAGTGGTTGATATCAAAATTGAGGAATTGAAATGAAACATTCTTTGAATTGGCGAGTGAAACCGAGATCTAATTTGGGTTCCGACGGACATGGTGTATGGAGGATAAATGAGGGGTGATTGCGCAATAGAGAATATAATTAACAGGGTTGCGTGTATTATGTATGGCTGTATCTCTTATTTCATCATTATTGCTCTTATTTTATTAGATGTCAGCATATAGCACTTGTCAGTTTCCTGTACAATATGAGTATTAAATAAACTACAGCATAAGCATATATTTACACATATACGCAAATAAAAACTTATATGCATGTTCTATTCAGTGTGGTTTTTCACTATTGTAACACATATCAAATGTAACAATGAAAATAAAATTTCTTTTTCATTAAATTTAAACGAAGTGCAAATTTAATTGGCGCAGTCGGTAGGATTAGCATCGAAACACAAAGAAAAAAAAATCATTGTGTGGTGAATATTAATTCTTCAATTTGCAATTCTACAAATCAACGTAAAAGGCTAAACAATGCCCATCTGGACTGAAAATATGTAGAACAATTCTTAGCGAATCCCCTATACTCCAGTTTCCAAATTTTAACAAGGAATTTATTCTCACCACTGATGCTTCCGACTTTGCAATTGGGGCCGTATTATTCAAAAAAATGATTCATTAAAATAATTGCCCGTAGCTTATTTTTCAAAGACATTGAATAGCGCCGAACAAAATTACAGCACTATTGAGAAAGAATTATTAGCAATTGTTCAAGCTATAAAAAACTGTAGACCCTATCTGTACGGTAGTAAATTTTAATTCAAACTGACCACCGACCTCTAGTGTGGCTTTTTAACATGATAAACCCTAACCAAAAATTAATGCGATGGAAAATTGAACTTAACGAATATAATTTGGAAAACAATTACCTTCAAGGAAAAAGGAACATTATAGCCGATAATTTATCACGACAAAAACCGAAAACTACAATTACATTCAAAGAAGGAGATGTAACAGAAACAAATACCAACATATCGAAAGATTTAGCTCTTAATAAAAGTTTGTCAGAACAAATAAATGAAAAATTTAATAGTAGAAATTATTGCTAAACACAAACCATACACAATAAAGACATTATTATTCAAAAATGCAACAGTAAAACAATCAATCATTTAATTACTCAAGAACGATACAATGAACCCCCGAAATTAAAAAACTTCGGTAAACCTTTAAAAGAAATGAGAGATAATTTAATTCTGAATGAGATAGACGAAATAAATTTACCCCATTTTGACTGTGGTTTAGAGGAAACAAAAAAAAAGAATAAATGAAATATTAGAGATAATATTTAGCGACACAAATATTCATTTGAAAATATATAAGCTAAATGAAAATAATTACATAACCAAATCAATAAGTGATCATAATACAATTCATTCCGACCACTCAAGTCTTGTAAATAGCATTCGCTATACTTATATACATACTAAATATAGGAAGTAATCAAATCATATTTAAATTACATGAATTAGAAACAACAATTAAAATAACGAAACTATTTAATCACCAGAAACAAAGATAAATTTGTAATTTCTACAATCAAACATATCGAGAAGACATACTCGATCTTCTAAAAAAATATATAGTTCCCCAAATTAGATATTTAATTATGCTCGAAACAAAAAATTTAGATTTAGAGACATCAAAAATTATTAAAGAAAAATTCAACTTAAACACCATAAAATTAATAGCCTATAATTCATTAGTAGAAGATATTGAAAATGAAGAAGAACAGCTAGAAATAATTATAAGGTATAACAAACCATAGAGGAATAATGACTACAATTAGCGCATTAAAGGAACTATATTTCAGGCCCAAATAATTAAAGATATAACCGAATTTATAAATAGATGTGAACTATGCAAATTAAATAGATAGGATAGGATACCAATTCCTGAATTGACAATCTAACCCCAACACCAGAAAAACGATTTCAGATTGTAAATTTAGATTTATAAACATTAACATTTTAAATCATTAAATAAAATATTTTCAAAATTATCACATACCAGATAAAATATTCACAGATGCAATATATATATGAAACTCTTTGAGGAAATTCATAATAATGAAGGAATAATATATGAGAATAATAACAAAAAATTTCATTACTTAAAAAATGTAACTAGCCATTTTAATTAACAATTAGAAAAAATAGACAACGAAAATGTATTAAACAAAGAAATTTCCTGGATAAAAGATATTTTAAGCAAAGACGCAAGTTGGAAACAAATTATACATATTAATCAGAAATTTAACCAGTTAACATTATTCATTTCAAATTTGAAAAATTTAGTGAAACAATTGGAAAATACAATAACTTTCGGCTCATTACATAAACCCGACACTACAGTAATATCAATAGGTAGTCTACAGCAAATGGATGAGAATAATTTCGAGTATAACGAATTGATAGAGACTCATTGTCAATTTAACAAACAAATACTATAACATCTTAATTACAATCCCAATATTTAGTAAAAAAACATACTTCTTATTCCAAATAACACCTATAAACACAAAATAAAATGGCAACCTAATAATGATTAATGAAATTCATGGTCTTTACTTTATCAAGAATAATAATTATTTCCTTATTGATAACTGTATAATCAATAAAGTTTACCTATGTACTTCACAATATTTCACTTTAAAAAAATGCTTGACTCAAATAATTTCAAAACAAAAGATTGATGAATATAAATATCATATATTGAAAACCCCTAACAGCTTTGAAAGAATCTCAAATACTAAAAGATTAATTATTATTAGTCCGGAAAAACAAAAAATAAAAATAAATTGCAAGAAGAAAAACATTTAAGAAAATATTATAGGAATATTCAAAGTAGAATTAAGCGAAGATTGTAAAATTAATCAAAATATATATAAAATAATCAATCAAGCAAATAAAGAAATAGAGTTTAAAGATTTGGTAATTAAGGAAAATATAGTAAATTTAACGAGTGTATTAAACTTATTTATAATACAAAAATATAATGAAAGTTTTATCAAACCAAAAGTATTTAAAATTTTGGACCTAACAGAAAACAACAACCAAATCTTTATAAACTATGCTTTATTATTATTAATTATAAGTATTTTCATAGTTAAGTTAATAATAAAAGGAAAATGTTATATTTGTTATCATAAAATTAAGAAAGACGTAAAAATAAACACATTAGAGCAATTATGATGAAATCTTGATGGGGAGGAATTATGTATGGCTGTAAATCTTACATCATCATTATTACTCTTATTTTAGTAGATGTCAGCATATAGCACATGTCAGTTTCCTGTGCAATATAAGTATTATGTAACCTACAGTATAAGCATATATTTACACATATAAGGAAATGAAAGCTTATATTCATGTTCTATTCAGTGTGGTTTTTCACTACGACAAATCCCTCAAAATACTGTAACAAATCAAGCTAGTTGCGTACCTAGTTCAGTTTTGCTGAGCTAGGTAATTCACGATTAGCAAATGCAACTAGCTACGTCATATCTAGCAACAGTTGCAAAAAAATTGTACATTCCGCATTTAACGAAATGTTGCTAGGTCGGGATTTGTTTGCAACAGCGGCCGTTTGAATTTAGGTCAAAATTGAGTATAAAACCGCCATGTCGCTTGCAATCGGGATCTCAGTTCAGATTGCGATTAGCGAGTATTATTTTGTCAGTAAGTAACCTAAGCTTTATCCAGTATCTTTTTGTAAATCCATTTTCGGTGTCATATTTGTTATATTTTTATTGTTTGAATTAAATGGTTAATTATTGTTAAACCAATTTAAACTCTAACGAACTAATCCCTGTCTGGACCTTAAAGTGTGTATGAGCAGACTTCACCTAAAAACCAACCACCAGGTGAGTATATGAAGAAACATCGCTACACGCATATAGTTAAGAGGGAGCCAAACGCGTGTACGTTCTCTTAAGACGCGCGTTTGTTACAATACCAATACCATCCAACCCTTACCCAAATACACAGATGCCCTCTCCCATCCAAGAACCACTGGCAATGCCGACCTTCCACCCACAATCCTCCCCAACCACAACAACCCACGCAACTCTCTAGACAAAAAACTCTCCCCATTCCTAATAAACAAGATATCTCTCCCCTACCCATCCCAAAGCGTTCCCAACCCCAACCCACTCCAACTCAAACCCAACTCCAACAACCCTCCAATGACTAAGATGACATTACTGAGCTATTTGCTGAAGTGGAAAAAATCAAACACCACCATCAACATCTCCAATAAGCTGCAAGCTGTCAAGGCTTTTAACATCGCCCACAGTAAGGCCACAAACAAAAATGAATAATTTACAATATTCTTGTCATACACCAAACACGTACACACATACAACATTTAAACACAAAACAGCACTTAACATCTGTAAATGGAACGCCTACGGAATTATGGGTAAGGTAAGTGAACTTACACATTTTCTCCAGACACATAACAAAACACATTTGTTTTCTTAACGAAACCAAACTAAACCAAACACACAAGTTTAACAAACAGATACGTAACCTACAGAGCTGATCGACTACAGCAGGGCCCGGTTCCGAGCGGGGACGTTGCAATTTTAGTTAAACTACAAATTCCACACACTACACTTGAAACATATAACATATAACACTTGCAGACAACACAGTAATTTACACTGCTTACAACAGATCTATAAACAACTTCACGCCAACAGACATCTCTACACTATTAAACAAAAACAAAACACTAATCGTTGGAGACTTCAACGCGAGATATCTAAATTGGGACCGCAACACCACAAACACTAACGGCCGCACACTCAAAACATACATTAATTCACATGTCGCAATCATGTTGCACCCAAACACATCCACTTACTACACCGAAAACGGAAGTAAGCCGTCCACCATCGATATCATCATCAATAAAAATATTCATAACATCACACAACCCGGATCACTACCAGAACTCAGCTATGATCACAACCCAGTCATATTCCAACAAACCAACCACCACATAGAAAATAACACATCATACAAACACACAAATTGGGCGCACTTCCGCAAAACACTTGACACGATCATCCCCATCTACAATCAAATACACACAATACAAGACATCGATGCACAAATAGAACACTTCAAAAACACTGTACAAACAACCAAACAAAAACTCATGCATTAAATCAAATAAACCTACAAAAACTCAACCTATCACCACTTATAACACTGCCAATTTAACAACGCAACCACACTAGGGGACAATGGCAGAGGACGCACCTACCCACATACAGAACACAGCTTAAACACCTAAACACACAAATCAAAACTCAAATAAAACAACACAAAAAGAATACATGGTCCCTAAAACTCGCCGCACTCAGCCCTCATGACAACTCCCTCTGGCGGCTGACTAAAACACTTAAAAGACCACTCACAAGAATTCCAACACTTACAGAAAATAAATTAACAGCTATAAGTTACGAAGGCAAAGCAGAAATGATTGCTAACACGATTGAACATATACACGTAACGCACTTCCCAAACTCACCCACACAAAATAAAATCATTCAAAATACGCTACACGTTTTAAACACGCCGCATTACACTGACAACAAAACGCTGGCCAGACCCCTTACAACCCCATCTGAATTAGCCAAGATTATCAAAAAATTACCCGCAAAGCTCCAGGCCCATATATCATTGATAACCTCCTAGTTAAAAACCTATCCAAAAAATCCATCGTCCACATCCATTACATCATAAACCCAATAATCAAACTTCACCACTTCCCAGCCGCCTGGAAAACTGCTACAGTCCATACAATCCTGAAACCAAGAAAAAACGCGCCAATCAGTTATCGCCCCATTACCCTACTAAATTCCCTATCCAAACAAACAGAACAAATCATCCTCTCCCGGCTCGACGATATCGACACATGACAAAAACTCACCCCTGATCACCAGTTTGGCTTCCGAGCCAGACATTGCACGGTGCATCGGGTGTGCAGGATTGCAACCGATATCGCGACCCAAATCAACCAAAACAACGTAACGGTCATGGCCCTACTGGCCATTGAAAAAGCCTTCGACACGGTCTGGACAGTAAAGCTCATGACGAATTTATATTCTTCCGAATCACTAAACCTATTGTAGCAGGAATCCCACAAGGTAGGGTCCTTGGCCCTAACATGTTCAACCCCTCCAGTAGCGATATCCCCACGTTGCCAAATACACAGCACAATACGCCGACAACACCGCAATTTACGCCCCCTTATTTAACGTCCAAGTATCCACCAAACAAATACCAATACACAAAACCATATTAGAAGCATACTGGAAGAAATGGAAAATAAACATAAACGCCAACAAAACCGAAACCATAGTCTTCACACGTAAATTCACAAACTACAGAATAGTCACACCACTTGTAATACTCAATCAAAAAATCACACCCATAAACACAGTAAGATTCCTCAGAATACAGTTAAACAGACTACTAGGACACGGCATACACATCACACAAGCATCAAACCAAACACGCGCCGTAATTAGCAACCCCTACCCTCTCCTAGTTAAGAACAGTTACCTATCTACAAAAAACAAAATTCGCATTTACACATCCATCATCCGTCCCATCATCATGTACGCAGTTCCAGTTTGGTGTAACGCAGCGAACACCACCATACTACAAATGCAACGCCTCTAAAATAAATAGTTTCGAATGGCGACCAGCTCAGAAAGGTATTCCTGCACTACACAACTACACGAGGACACTTACAAACCATACATAAGAGAATACAATCAAGACATATCACAGAAATTTTATAAAAACACACAACTCAACTCAAACACACTTATAAAAAACATCACACCTATTCGCGACAACACCAAACGTAAACTCATACACAAGCTACCCTACCAAAATCTACCCGTAAATCTAGAGGTGTTCCATGAGCAGAACACCTGACACCCTCACAACACGACAAAATACTACACAAAACAAAACATATCTCAAAAACAACAACTGTACATCTATCATCAATGTAAATGTTAATTTTTAATTAAGTTGGGCTAATTTTAAGTTTTAACAAAAACATCCTGTTAAGTTAAATGGGTTTTTGTCCCTCCTTTCCCATAAACAAAATCCTAACACATCGTAAAAGAAAACATAACTTGTAACAGAAAACAATAACACAACGTATTAAAGCACACAACGCAATTACACACAAACACAGATATACACTCACCCTGTGAGGAGGCGCTCTGACAAAACCAACCATGTTCTCCAAACATTATTTCTATTATATAATGTATTAAAAAATCTCAATAATAAAGATTGTTGAAAATGAAAATGAAATGGGCGTGAGTTGTCCCGGGTTCAAATCCCGGACGAGCCCGAGAGTATTTATAAAACAGAATGTATTTTATGGCTTGATATCTGTAAGAAGATCAATGCCTACAATTGGCTTAGTTAAAAATAATGATTAAATTTATCGTAAAAGTGGTGGCATTTCTAAAAACAGAAGTTCGATTCTATTGAAGCACTTAGGCTTTTCGAAAAGTTTGGAGATTATCGGAAGAAGACAGATTGGTCTTTAGGAACTTACTTCTTGTGGTGGTTTGCCTGGCTTGGGTATAAGGATAATTGGGGCCAATTTCCTCTTAGAGGGAAAGTATTCTATCCTTCGGATTGAGTTACAGATCAGTGTTATCAGATTGATTCCTGTGTAAGATTGTTGTTGTAGAATCTTTTTTGTTATAAGGTCATAACCTGAAGCTTTTTTGGGGTCAAGATTTACTAAAGCGTTTTTTATTTACCTTGATTTACATTTGTCTTTAGGCACGCAGAGTAGTGGAAGGGTCTCTAGATACTGCGGATTTCTTGTTCTTCTTCTACCGAAGTTTCACTAGAGAAAGGTTGACATACTGATGGTAGGTGTTGCGCAAATGTGTTCGATTTTGACTGGTCGGTTCAGTTTAGTGTCGTAAATTTATTTATTACTGTCCCTTTATTGCAACTCACAGAAGAACATTGGTAGAGGGGCTTTGGACATTTTATGTTCCATATATTTAGTGAATTGTGTAGGTTTAATAATTTCTGGACTCATGCCTTCTTCAAATAATTCTTCTACATTTAGTATTTCAAACGTATTTGAAGTTTCTGGGCCGTTGAGCCAGTAGTATGTTAGGTTTTTTTGTTTTACGTTTCTATATATTCCGGGCTGGATCTTTTGCTCTTTCTGGTACTGATAACTGTCCAGCTGTCTTCAGTTTTATCTAGAAGTGCAGGTTCCGAGATCGACCGCATGTATAAGGTCGAAGTGATTTCTTGATCATTTAGGCCCTCTGTAGGGGTTGCTATTTGATCTCGTAGAGGGGGTGTTGGTTGTACTATGTTAGGTTCGAAATATGATAATTTTCTAGTAAAAACGGGAGATCTTACTAATTTTGCGATTTTTGAGAAGGCAAGCGATCGTTCGGTGTCTCATTTGCTGGTCGTTTGTTGGGGTGCGTGAGATGTTGAAGTTTGTGCGTAGAGTTGAGTAGCCGACTTCGCTCTTGCGTGCTCGGTGAAGGCGTTGGTGGGATAGATCCCAAATGCTTCAGTTCTACTGGTATGGTTTTTTCCCTGATGGTGAAGTTATTAAATATTTGCCATCGGTTCTTTGTATAATTTTAGCAACTGATTTTGGGTCACCTTTCATGGTGACCCAGTTAAGTATTTGAAATAAAACTATGACACTCGCGACTTAAATTTGCTGCGTTCGCATAATTAATTAGGTAATATATAAATTGAAGTATGTTTAATTAGCTATTTGGAATGTAAACTATACTACTTGCATGAGCGAGTAACTGCACGTCTAGCCCATACAAATGTTCGCGATAGACTGACACTCACACTAATAACTTAACAAAAAACATCACCAAAGCCAGACACGAAAACACTATAATTACACTAAAGCATAATCACCAATACACCACATTAGAGTCAACCACTAAAACAAAACATCATTCATAACCTAAAATGTACATCTTTCATCCAAAATGGTAATACATCAAATTTTAAACTAGTTAAGTAAGTATATAAGTTTTATATAAAATATAGTAGTGAAATGAGTTTGTGTTCTCCATTTTTACAAAAACATAATCCTAATACATATAAAATAATGAAAACAAAATGTAGGCACATAACACAATGTTTAAGTACACAATCCTCAGATATATACTCAGCTTGTGAGTAAGACTCTGAAAAAACCAGCCATGTTGTTTCCACATTAGATATTAGCTTATAATATCATATAACAATATTTATTAAAAAATACTTTCAAAATGAAAATAAACATCTGCAGTGTTTTGCACTGAATTTCATTATACGCAAATTCGTTAGGTCATATCATATTTTTATTATTTTTGCAATTAATAACATTGTTCTAACCTTTTGAACCCTTTTTCACTAAATATATTTTTGGAATAAATATTGGATGTTAAGCTCCAAACTATTAATGTTTTTATTTAGTTTTTCTGTTAAACAATTGACAGGCAAAGTTGATACGATTTATGTAAAAATTATTATATTACACACATACACAGATGGACGTCATTCCAAAAATAGTGGCGAATAGATTCAGAGAAGATCAAAACGTATATTTCCGTTAAAATCTCGAGATCTAAATACTTCATGCTTACAATACTTACTTATACTGCGTATAAGAAAGTAACAATTGGTGCGAGTGGTCCTGGGTTCAAATCCCGGAAGAGGCCAAGTTTGTTTTTAATGTGAAAAATATAGTGGCTGAGGAATGTGTGGCAAAAAAAGTGAGTGCCATACCCCTAGAGCAACGAGCCGATGCTAGGTTGCATGTGAAATTAATAAATTTTATATGTGTCCACTTCACATAGCATAATAGCGTTAATTCCAATAACTTTATTGTATTCGATACTCTGATCCTGGATCGTAAAGAAACACTATGTCCCACTACACTATATTTTTGTTACTTGCTACTCCTAATCTAGCAACTCTACCGTGTTGATGGGTAAGAAATGAGCACAGAAAATGAGGATAACATAGCAGGTCACTATACTTACTTAGGATCCAGACACTGAATCCCAATCTCCCATTCCGTAATTTCTTTCCTTCCATTTCTGCTTAGCACACTTTAATTTTTGGGGTGGGAACACAAATAAGTAACAAAACAACAGTGTCCAGGGCATCCTTGGTATCCGCGTCTGATTTTATTGGTATTTTACTTTCATAATCTTTTATTCCTCGTTACTAATGTAAGCCTGAAACGCGCATATTACTGATATCAAGCTATAATATTCCATATTAAAAACAATTTTGGGTGCTTCCGGTATTGAAACCCGGGACTACTTGCATCCTGAGCGAGTACCATACCAACGAACAAACACCAACTTAATACACTATAAATTCTTTTGCACTTCTCTTTATTCTATTCCGTATTATTGAATGCTCCTCGCCAGAAACTATGGAGTGTTTGTTGAATGGTAAATAGAGATGTAATGGAAAGGTAGCACAGGAGAAAGTAATGTTAATTTAGGATCTAGCGCATGGATTCTATTCGTTACTAATCTTGCGTTACTTTACCCTCTTATTACGCATGATCACGCGATAGTTGCTCAGTAAGGAGTGGAGAGAAGTAATGAAAGGATAGTGTAGCGACCATAGGGTTTATTAAAATTTCAGAATAAGAGTATCAATTATGATTTGGTTATTGAAATTAACGGAATTGCGCTATATTAAGTAGACGCTTGAAAACTTGATTATTTTCATATAGGATCTTGCATCGGTTCGTTGGTCTAGGGGTATGATACTCGCTTAGGGTGCGAGTGGATTCGGAGAATTAACTTCATACTGAGCAGGCGTGCCTGACTGAGCTCAGTATCTTGTCCATACAGCCTATTTTAATTAAGTGTCTAACCAGTGCAAACTTATTTCTTTGTTTAAAACAATTTTTCGTTATAAAATTGAAAACGTGGTCGACAATAAAAACGATAACAAAGGAAAAACAGCAGCCAAACTGGCCTTAGAGGCCAGAAAATGAAAGGAAAAAAGCAGTTGGTTTAATCCAACCATCGTATCTGCTATTCGAAAGAAAAAAACTGCGAAAATGGTATCGCCACAGTCGGACTTCTCGCTGCCAACATCCTCAGTAGAAAGCATTCCCGCCACATGCGATTTTACTCAACAAGAGTCTAACCCGGATATTGACAAACCGAGAAACACGCAACTCAACATGGCGGTGGACGATTCTCCAATCGAACCTTCCACCAGCTCTGGCAAAAACCTCATGGTAAGCAATATATTCCTTACTAAAAAAACAATATCAAATGAAAACACACATAATAACAAAAGGAAGAAAGAAGACGAACTATTTAAAATTCCAAAGAAACCCGCCAAGCACCCTAGATCACCCAAAACATCCCGCACCCACACAAAAAATAAATACTCATCATTAACGGACGACAGAGACACTGATTCAGAACACGAGACAGAAGAAGAAGTTCAACCACAAGCTCAACCTGAATTCAGACCACCCCCTCCCATCATAATTCCAGGAATTGCTACAAATCAGGCATCTATCCTCACATACCTAAAGAATGTAGCAAGCAAAGGATTTCACATTAAATACACAAACAACAACACGAACATTTACATAAACAATGAGAGGGACAGACAGAAAATAATAACTGAAGTTAATAAAGACGATAAACTAGAATACTACACATACACAGACAGATGCACAAAAATACACGCATTTGTTCTCCGAGGACTTGACAACGCTCCAGAACAATAAACAGACATAGCTGAAGAAATGAAGCTAAAATATAAAATAGAACTACTCCCGGTGTATAGGATGAGAACGACATTCCGTCCATTATACCTCCTAATTACAACCAGCGAACTAGCGAACCTCAACCACACCTGTAAATACCTATTCCACACGAGGATCACCTTGGAAAGACACTGAAACAAGAAGAGGATTATACAATGCCACCGCTGCCAACACTGGGGGGATGCAACATCAAACTGCAGACGAACCCAAAGATGCCTGAAATGCACCTTGTACCACCTAACTACTACTTGCACAAAGCCCATAATGGAACCAGCTTAATGCGTCAACTGCAACGGACCCCACCCTGCCGATTCCACGGACTGCCCTACGTACATCAACAAAATTAAAATAATTGACGAACAATCTTATAATAAAAAAAAACACATAGTACCTACACAATCCTACATCCCCGCCACCTCACCTAATTCAAACGCCTGGAAGCATAACCAAAACCAAACATTGACGGCGACCATCCGAACAACCCTAGCCAACAATCACATAAATTCCCCCCCAGCCCTTCAGAAACAAGCAGAACCTATCCTCCCTCCCCCTAACCCTCCAAGAACTAAAGAAACTAACAACATAAATGACTTATTCACAGAAATGCAAAACTTACGACAGCTGGTGAACCTTGAGAACATCATCAGGGCCATCCATGACCTAACGCACAACTTTCAAAATATAACTCACAAGCAGAAAAGTTCTCAACATTCATCAACTTCACAAACTATAACATCAAAATCAACGCACAACTAGCACTACACAACCAACCACAACACAAGCACCATGAACAACAGCTCATGGAACGCCAACGGAATTATGGGTAAGATAGGCGAGCTTATCCATTTTGTGAACACACATAACATACACATAATGACACTAAATGAAACTAAACTCACACACTCACACAAACTCAAAATACACTCCTACACAACCTATCGGGCTGATAGGCCAAACAAAGGTCCGGTGCCTGCCGGAGGCGTTGCGATATTAGTCAAAAATAACGTACCACACACAATAATAAATTCAGCACACACTACACTAGAGATACTTAGCATAAAACTTAAAGACAACACCATAATAACCACAGCATACAACAGACCAAGCAACAACTTCACAAATGCAGACCTTGCAACCCTGCTATACAAAAACAAAACACTAGTAGTCGGGAATCTGAACGCGAAACCTTCAGACTGGAACTGCAACAGGAATAACACTAACGGCCATACACTCAAAAGATACATAAACTCACACGTTTCCATCATCTTGAACACAGACACACCAACACACTACCCTCAAAACGGGACTACACCAACCACTATCGACCTCATCATTAACAAAAACGTTGCTTATATCACACACCCCATATCCCTTGCAGAGCTTAACTCTGATCATAATCCCATCATATTTACACTTACTAACAGACAAGCAAACAATACAACCAAAACAATTTTATCTTATAAACACACTAATTGGCAACACTTCCGCCACACACTCGATAAACACATTCTAATAAATAACATAATTAGTACAACACAACAAATCGAGGAATAAATAATCAAATTTACAAACTCACTACATAACGCCATCAACAAACACACACACAAAATTAAAACACGAACACATAAAATCAACTTAACACAACAAACCCTCAATTTAATCACACAACGTAACAACACGAGAAGGCAATGGCAGAGGACTCGCTTACCCCAGGACAGGCAACGACTCATCGCTCTGAATACACTAATAAAAACCCAAATTAGAGAACAACGCAACAAAACATGATCCTTAAAACCAGCATCCCTCAACCCTAACAACAACTCAATTTGGCGGCTCACCTAGACACTTAAAAAAAAAATTTCCCCTATTCCTACACTAAAACTAAACAACACAGACACAGCTGAAACTGACGAACAAATCTACGCACATTCATTCAGCGCGCAGGTGGCCAACAAACAATTAAAAATACACATAAATATCCTACAACACTACTGGAAGAATTGGAAAATAAAATCAACGCCACAAAAACTGAAACCATTGTTTTCTCACGAAAATATACACAAAACAAAGTAATCACACCACTAATTATACACGATCAAAAAATTACAACCAAACCACAGTCAAATACCTTGGATCACATCTACAACAAACAATACGTCACGGACAACACATTAAACAATCAATCAAAAAAGCACAACTTGTCATCCGAATCCTATACCCCCTCCTAGTAAAAATAGTTCCCTTTCAAAAAAAAAAAAAAACTCATATACACCGCCATCATCCGACCAATCATCAAATACGCAGCTCCAGTCTGGTGCAATGCGTCAGATAGTGCGCTACTACCATTACAGCGCCTTCAAAACAGGTGTCTCCGAATGGTTACCAGCTCTGATAGGTACACCCGCATTACACACCTGCACAACACAAATAGAATTGAGTACATAAAACACTACATATAACGCCTATCTCAAAAATTTTACCAAAGCACACCTACACACACAAATGGCCTAACAAAAAACATCACCAAAACCAGACACGATAACACTACAATTACACTAAAACATAAGCTCCCCTGCCAAATCCTACCCATATTTTCGAAAGCTGAACACCTTACATAAACACGCACAACAACACCGTATAACACACAACACTCATCACTACACAGCACTAGAGTTAACCACTAATACAAAACATCACTGATAATTTAAAATGTTCATCCTTCATCCTATAATGTAAATAACTTCAATTTTAAACTAGTTATGTTACTATAAAAGTTTTATATAAAACATTGTAATAAAATGGTTTTTTGTTCCCCCTTTTCCCATAAACACAATGCTATCACAAATAAAACATCATAAACAAAAGTAAACACACAACAGTACAATACTCAAGCTTACAATGCAACAAACACATAAACAGATATACACTCCTCGAATGAGTAGGAACTCTGACAAAACCAACCATGTTGTTCCCACTTTAGATATTAGCATATAAAGTAATAAAATTAATTAACAATAAAAATCTTTCAAAATGAATGAAATTGAGGGTGCGAGTGGTCCCGGGTTCAAATCCCGGACGAGCCCGAGAGTATTTTTAAAACATAATGTATATTATAGCTTGATATCAGTAAGAAGAATGCCTTCAATTGGCTTACATTAAAATAATGACTAAAATGATCGTGAAAGTGGCGGCATATCAAAAATCAGAAGTTCGATATTATTGAAGCGCTATAGCTTGCTATGTTTGGTATTATGCACCAATTAAAACGCCTCCTACATAAATGCCTAAGCCAGGAAACCAGATCTGGAAGGTACACCCACATTACACAGCTGCACGATGACACTAACTTACCATATATGAGAATATGTATTCACTTTTACAAAAACACACTACTTAATTCAACCATTATACACGTAAAATTCTACACAAGTTACCCTATCAAAACCTACCCATATATCTAGAATAGCTCTATAAGCAGAACATCTGAAACACCCATACAACGCAACACAACACAAAATAAAACATGTCTTATCCACAACAAATGTACATTCATCATCATCGTTGATGTTAATTTGAATTTAGATAGGTTAGTTTTAAGCGTTAACAAATAATTTCATGTGAAGTAAAATGAGTTTGTGTCCCACCTTTTCCCAATACAATACAATATTAACATTGTAAAAAAAAACTTATAACTTCGAACAGAGTCAATAATAAAACGAATTAAAGCACAACGCAATAACACCCTAACACAGATGTACACTCCCCCTGTGAGTAAGAGCTCTCATAAAACCAACTATGGTGTCCATACGTTATTTTAAGATAAAATAATGCAATGCAAAATATTATAGATATTTGATAATGAAATGAATGGATATTGAATCCAATGAACCTGTTTAAATCTCGGTGGATTCAAATTTAACATAAAACTCTGACACCCAGGCCTTATTAATATTAATGACAACCATGTTTCCAACAAGGTTCCATGGTGTAATAGTTAGCACTGTGGACTTTGAATCCAGCGATCCGAGTTCAAATCTCGGTGGAACCTAATTTAAGTTATAACCCAGTTGCTTAGGTCTTATCTATATTTATATCAGCAATGTTTCCAACTTGGTTCCATGGTGTACTGGTTAGCACTGTGGACTTTGACTCCGACGATCCTGGAACTGGAATTGCAACCGAAACAGCACTAATGGCCACACCCTTTCCATCCAGTTTCCATCATCATGAACACAGACACACCAACACGGTACCCACAAAACGAAACTACGCCACCCACAATCGACCTCATCATTAAGAAAAACGTTGCTAATATCACGCACCCCGTATCCCTTGCATAGCTTAACTCTGATCAAAATCCCATCAAATTTACACTTAATAACAGACAAACAAACAAAATAATAAAAATCATATAAAACACACTAACTGGCAACACTTACGTCACACACTCGAAAAACACATCCTAATAAATAACACAATTAGCATAACTTATTAAAACGCCATCAGAAAACACAAATGAAATTAAAACACGAACACATAAAATTAACTTATGACAACAAAACCTCGAATGAAAAACACAATGTAACAACAGGAGAAGGCAATGGCAGAGGACCCACCTCCCCCAGCACAGACAATGACTCAAGGCTCTGAATACACTAATAAATATCTGACATGCCTGACTCAAAACTTTATTATAAGCATTTTGGGTAGATAGTTAAAATTAAAAAAATTTTGAATAGTTTTAAAAATTTCAAAGTTTTATAAATTCTAACGTTCTAACTAAAATGCGTATGAGAAAATACAGCTACAGACATGCCGCATGTCAGCATATATACCTACTGCCAACGCGAGTATATCAATCACTGGCGGAGAACCAGTATATATGCAGTATACTTGAGAAGTATTGAAAAAAACTTGATTTTTTGTAACCTGTACCTTTACTGAAAATTCTTTTCAAATAAACGTTATACGAAATAGCTTTTATTAATACTCTTACAACCATTTTTGAGTTATATGCAAATTATACACGATTAAAAAATTACACCTAAACCTACAGTCAAATACCACAATGTAAAGTCAATCAAATAAGCACAACATGTCATTCGAAACGTTTACCCAGGCTTCTATAAAAATAGTTCCATTTCAAAAATAAAATAACAATAATAATAATAACTCCTATACACCGCCATCATTCGACCCATCATCACATACGCTGCTCCTGTCTAGCGCAATGTGTTGGATACTGCGTTGCTGCTACTACAATGCTTCCTAAACATGTGCCTCCGCTTGGTCACCAGCTCACATAGGTAAACACGCAATACACACCTGCACAACACAAGTAGAATCGAATACATCAAACACTATATACAATGCCTATCGCCAAAATTTTACCAAAACACACTTACACACACTAATTTCTTTTTTATAACCAATTTTTATTTACAATTTTGTCTAAGTAACTGACATTCAGTGAAACTTATAATAACATACACATTGGTATGTAGAGGTTGCTATCCTGTGATAGTCCTCTTCTTATTTTAGATTAGTTCTAATTGTTTCAATGTCGGTGAATATTTCTAGTCGCCTTGTCGGGAATTTGCTAGCTAGCATCTTTTCCGTCGAGTCTGCGTGACAGGTAGGGAAATTTCTAAGTGGCTTATTTTCTTTTGCTTCTACATAACAGGTATGACGCTAAAAACATTGTAATTTTTAGTTACATTTATTAGGTATGTCAAGTATGTAACCACGTTTTAAGTGTTTTTTTAATGTCACTGTCAGCAAATTACTTGTTAAAGTATTTAGTTGCGCACGTAATCTGCTTAGATATTTCTCACTGATGGCTTTGATTTCTTATTTCACTGTCACTACGGATAGATCGCGGTGAATTATGGCGTTGGTGACGAACCATACTGCACAGGGCGGAGCACTTCAGACCGAAATCGCTGCAGGATATAAATTTTAGAGTTACTGGCAGTACTCCATAGTTGAATTCCATACGTCCAGACTGCTTTAAGAATAGTCTGTCGAGAATTGTTATTGGCGGCCTATTAGCCAGTACATGCGACTGAATGTTACGCCTAGTTGTTTTCTTTTGGTCCAGATGGGTTTTTTCCATGTTTTTCAAGTGCATATCTAGGTGTTTCGTTTCTTCTACCTGTGGGATGGGCTGGACGTACAGTGTCACAGGAAGACAGGTTTCTTTTCTTATTTTAAATGTGACTTGGGTGGATTTGGTTTGATTTGCCCTAATTCTCCATTTTTTTAAAACCATGGTCGAATTTTTTGCAGACGTATCTTGTGGCTGCGTTGCGATCTTCGTGAGAGAAGAGTATTGCTGTATCATTGGCGAATGTTGCGATTAATGTTGTTTCTGATGTTGGCAGGTCAGCTGTGTATAGGAGGTTTAGTATGGGTCCCAGTACACTACCTTGAGGGACACTGGTTTCTATTGGGTAGAGTCTTGTTTGTTCATCTTTATATTTAAAATAGAAATATCTGTTGGAAAGGTATGATTTGAGGATTTGGTAGTAATTATGTGGTAGGATTCTTTTTATTTTAAACCTTTACCTGGTGTGCCAGACTTTATCGAAAGCTTGACATATACCTAAAAAGGTAGCTGAGCAGTATTTTTCTCTCCTAGATTTTCGTCGTTTCGTGTTATGTTCGGAATCCGAATTGGTGGTTTGAAATTATGTCTATTTCTTTTTGAACTGACTTTATACGCTTAAGCAATATTTTTTTGTTATATTTTGTTATATTACCGTAAAGTAAATTGCAATAATATCTCACCCAGTGTTGAAAGGATGCTATCTTAATATGGTACCGGAATTTAGCAGAAATCCTAAATTATTACACCCATTTATACAAATTTCGGAAAAATTTATTAACCGCTTTTTTAATACGATAGATCCCAGCGATTTACAAAATGATTTTCTGCTAACTAGTATGGCATCAAAAATTAGAGGCGAAACCGCCAAAAAAATTAGTTATTGTAGTGTTAAATCTTAGGAAGAGCTTAAACATGCCTCGTTCGATGCATATTCTGATAGAAGGGACGATATTACTCTTACGTTAGAAATTGCAAATTTGAAACAAAATAATCTTTCATGCTTTGATTATTTCCACAAAATACAGGAATGATTAAGCAGTAACACAGCTTATATCGACATTTACTATCCAAACCCAATAGAAGCTAACACTTTAAAAATAAATGGAAACAAAGTTGCGTTAAGATCTCTAATTTTGAACTTAAAAGAACAAGTTGGGCCTTTAATAAGAACACGTAACACAGAATCCTCGCAAAACTCCTTACAAACCCTACAGAACTCACCAAAATAATCCGCACCCTGCCCAATCGCAAAGCTCCCGGACCAGACCACATAGAAAACCTAATATTAAAAACCTATCCCGAAAATCCATCGTACAATTAACGTACATAATAAATTCAATCATAAAGCTTCACCATTTCCCCGCTGCATGGAAGAGTGCCATAATCCAACCTATCCTAAAACCAAATAAAGATCCTCACAACCCCGGCAATTATAGACCAATTAGCCTCCTTAATACCCTCTCCAAACTGACCGAAAAGGTTATCCTATCCCGGGTAGACGATATTGATACAGGACGAAAAATTACCCCCGACATCCAATTTGGATTTAGGGCTAGGCACAATACTGTACAGCAAGTATGCAGGATCGCAACCGATATCGCTACCCAATTTAACCACAACTAAGTGACGGTCATGGCCCTGCTAGACATCGAAAAAGCTTTCGATAAGCTTTGGGTAGCAGGGCTCATGGCCAAATTAATCAATAACCATTTTCCACCAATCCAAATAAAACTTATCCACTCATATCTAACCAACAGATCCTTTCAAACCAAAATAAACAACTCTCTCTCAACCTCTAAACCCATAATGGCAGGAGTCCCCCAAGGCAGCGTCCTTGGACCCAAATTATTTAACCTCTACCTAAGCGATTTCCCCATATTCCAAAACACGAATACGGCTCTGTACGCAGACGACACGGCCATCTACGCGCACTCATTCAGTGCGCAGGTGGCCAACAAACAACTACAAATACACATAGATATACTACAACGCTACTGGGAGAAGCGGAAAATTAAAATCAACGCACAAAATCCGAAACCATTGTTTTTTCACGCAAATTCACACTAAACAAAGTAATCACACCACTACAAATACACAAAAAAAATAACGCCCACACACACGGTAAAATACCTAGGCACACACCTATACCAAACATTAAGACATGGCCCACACATATCACACACAATTAAATAAGCCCAACACGTAATCAGAAAGCTCTATCCACTCCTTGTACAAAATAGTTCCTTCTCAACAAAAAATAAACTCCTCATGTACACCGCAATCATTCGCCCCATACTAACATACGCAGCCCCAGTTTGGTGTAACGCTTCGGCAACCGCACCAATCCCATTGCAACGTCTCCAGAATAAATGCTTAAGACTGGTCACCAGCTCTGGACGATACACACGACTTACAGACCTACACGAAATCGCAAACTTACCCTACATTACACAATACATAAAACAAATATCACAAAAAAATCCGAATTGGTGGTTTGAAATTATGTCTATTTCTTTTTGAACTGACTTTATACGCTTAAGCAATATTTTTTTGTTATATTTTGTTATATTACCGTAAAGTAAATTGCAATAATGTCTCACCCAGTGTTGAAAGGATGCTATCTTAATATGGTACCGGAATTTAGCAGAAATCCTAAATTATTACACCCATTTATACAAATTTCGGAAAAATTTATTAACCGCTTTTTTAATACGATAGATCCCAGCGATTTACAAAATGATTTTCTGCTAACTAGTATGGCATCAAAAATTAGAGGCGAAACCGCCAAAAAAATTAGTTATTGTAGTGTTAAATCTTAGGAAGAGCTTAAACATGCCTCGTTTGATGCATATTCTGATAGAAGGGACGATATTACTCTTACGTTAGAAATTGCAAATTTGAAACAAAATAATCTTTCATGCTTTGATTATTTCCACAACATACAGGAATGATTAAGCAGTAACACAGCTTATATCGACATTTACTATCCAAACCCAATAGAAGCTAACACTTTAAAAATAAATGGAAACAAAGTTGCGTTAAGATCTCTAATTTTGAACTTAAAAGAACAAGTTGGGCCTTTAATAAGAACACGTAACCCAACCAGTTTAAATGATGCATATTATATGCTTACCAACCTATTTCAAATAGATGCGCAAAACAGTCAGGGAATTAACAAACAAATCCCGCAAAAATTAAATAAACCAATATACTCCCCTCAATTTCAAGCCAGACAACCGCCAACCTCCTCTCATAAATTTAACAATACTGAACCACAAATAAAACCAATGAAACCTAAACTAACCCCAATGAGCATATTCACACGACTATCATGCACCTCACGACCACAATTCACGCGTCAAAATTATCAATTCGGAAGAAATCACAATCAACCAAACCATATGACTGAATAATTATTGAATCAAAAAGCTGAACAACCAGACTATAACGACGACGAAAAGCAGATTAACATGGAAGAAACCGAACTTACACAACCGAATAGTGACGATTCTTCTTTAGACGACCCCAGCCTCGAACTATTGGAGAAGTCATGAATTGCAACATGACTAATAAACTACCCTACTTAAAATTAAAAACATCTGTAGTATCACGCACCGAACTTTTTATACGCATTTGGGTTAAACCATATCGTAGTTTCATTATTTATCTAATTTATAATATGTGTTCTAACTTTTAGATGGCTTTTACAGTAAATATATTTCTTTGAATAAATATTTAATGTCAAACTTCAAATTATAAAAGGCTATTTTGTTAAACAATTGACAGGCGCTGATGATACGATTTATTTAAAAATATATAAAATAAGCAGAAATTTATTGTGAAACCAGTACCCTTTTTGGAAAAAAAATACGAAAAATTTTTCTGTAACTGTAACCATTTTTGAGTAATTGCAGAAGCTGCAAAAAATGACAAGAGTAAACAGGCACTTCCGCTTTGAATATTTTTTTCTAAAATAAGACGTGCACAACCCAGATATTTGCAAATCTTAAGTTAAAAATTTCATAATTTAGCTTCAACCGTTTAGGCTGTAGAGATCATACACACACACACACGCACAGACGGATGTCATTCCAGAAATAGTCGGAATCGATTCAGGGAAGGTCAAAACGTATATTTCCGTTAAAATCTCGAGAAAGTAAAAATTCATTTGACTCGTTGGTACCGGATTAACTAAATCCTAAATTAATAAAAATCTCATCTACAAAAAAAAAAACGTTATAAGATCTATAAAGAAGACTTCATACTTCATACTGCATATGGTTCTTCGGAAGGCAACGTATACGTTATAGCAACTTTTCAGTCTAAGCCAGTAAAATTCTATTTGTATAATTTTCATGATTGTTTAGATATCCTAATAGGAAACATTAAAACTACTACGACCACAATTGTATACAGGGTGTAATAGCGAAACGAGCTACCTCGAATAACTTCTATGTTATTAAAGACAAAATAAAATAGTATAATACAATCTTTTGCAGGACCAAGGGGTACATCCAACTATGAAGGAAAATATTTTTTTAAACCAGTGGTTCTCAAGCAACAACACAAAGTTATGTTTTTTCAAATGAGATGCTATATATTTTTAAACCCATTCGATAAAGGTTTCTATTCTGAATTCCAATATGTATTCGTTTTATACCCTTTACATAAGTAAAATATTGAGAAAAAGGCGAATGAAAGTTAAATAAATTTTATTTTTATAGTGATTTTACAGTAGGCTATGAGCTTAAATACAACGAAACATAAATTAAACACATGAAATTCTTTGTTATTTACTTTATAACACTATTTATAAAGTAAATAACAAATAATTTAATGTATTTAATTTATTTTTCGTTGTATTTAAGCATAACATATATATATATATATATATATATATATATATATATATATATATATATATATATATATATATATATATATATATATATATATATATATATATATAACAAATATATAACATAACTTTGTGTTGTGGCTTGAGAACCACTTGTTTAAAAAAACATCTTCTTTTATAGTTGGATGTCCCCCTTGGTCTTGCATAAGATTATTTTATACTATTTTATTGTATCTTTAATAATATAGAAGTTAGTCGAGGTAGCTCGTTTCACTGTTACACCCTGTATAACTCATGACGTAATGAAAATTTTAAATAAGAATTTAAACTTCAACATTTTAATAGAAATAATAAAGTAGAGGTTTTTACCAACGAAATTAATACTGAAATTAACTTAAATCAAATAAGAACGGAACACCTAAACGAAAACGAAAAATTTAAATTAAAACAAGTAATAACCGAATATAAAGATATTTTCCCAAAACGAAACGAAAATTTAAGTTTCACGAGGAAAATTAAACCTGACATTAGGACCACAGCCGAAATACAGATCTATACGAAAAGTTAAAGGTATCCAGAAATAAATAAACCGGAAGTAGAGAAACAAATGTAAAACTTATTGCAAAAGAATATCATTCAAAAATCTTATTTACCATGGTCGGCACCAATTCGCATAGTGCCCAAAAAGATGGATGCCTCGGGAGAGAAAAAATACAGACTGGTTGTTGATGTCAGGAAACTGAATGTTAAAACCATCGATGACAGATTTCCCATACCTAATATAAACGATACGATATCTTGGATAAATTGGGAAAATGTATCTTTTTCACAACGTTGGAACTAGCATCTGGTTTCCACCAGATTGAAGTCGAAAAAGAAGACGTACCAAAAACTACATTCAGCACGGACAAGCGCCATTTTGAATTCAAACGCATGCCGTTTGAGCTAAAAAATGCTTCCAGCACTTATCAACGTCTCATGAATCATGTCCTCGAAGAATACATTGGAAATATTGGTCTAGTATAGTCGTACCTTGATGACATCATTATTTTAGGAACAAGTTTGGAAGACCATTTGCAAAGCATCTGAAAGGTCTTCAAGAAATTACAAGAAGCAAAGCTTCAAATACAATTGGACTAGAGTTAATATCTTTCAAAAGAAGTAGCATATCTAGGACATATTGTGAACGAAAATGGGGTAAAACCCAATTCAGATAAGATTCAAGCCATTCAATAATATCCTATACCGCAGACTACGAAAGAAATCAAAGCGTTCCTAGGAATACTTGGAAACTCCAGAAGATTTATCTCCGTTTTCTCACACATCACTAAACCATTAACCAACTGCCTAAAGGAGGGACAAATAATCGATACCCAAAACGAAGAATATAAAAATTGTTTCAAAACCTGCAAATTTTTTCTCAGCAATTCATTCTAACAACGGATGCCAGCGACTATCAACTAGGCGCCGTCTTATCACAAAAAATCGACGGAAAAGAACGACCGATAGCATATGCCAGCAGGACCCTCACTCATGAGTGCAATTTTCCTACCACCGTAAAGGAATAGCTAGCCGTTACCTGGTCTACGAAGTACTTCAAACCATACCTGTATGGTGTAAAATTCAAAATAATCACTTACCATAAACCGTTAACATGGTTATGTTCTCTCTAGGAACCAGATTCTAAATTACTTTGGTTGAAACTGACATTAGAAGAATTTAACAACGAAATAGAGACAAGAATGGAAAAAAAACAATGTAGACGCTCAGTCCCGTATAAAACCCAAAATCCAAATCCAATAAAAAAATGACAACAATTTCGACTTAAATAAACCTTTAATTCATTGCATCTCGCAAGACATAAAATTAAGTAAAGAGTTTGCCGCGCAAGTTCATAAAAAATTCGATAACAGAAAATTACTCAACAAACAAAAAATTAAATTAGGAACATATATCCTGCAAAAGTTTGAATCTATACTAATTTTCCATTTAATTACTAAAATAAATCATTACGACAAACCCAAAATAGATACAATAAAAACCGCACTAAATGATTTAAAACAATTTTTGATAGTAAACGAAATTAAAGAAATCAATATGCCTAAAGTTTGGTCGGGATTAGACCAAATAGATTGGAAAATATTAGAAATCCTAATAAACGAGATATTTAAAGAAACACATATTAAAATTCAATGTTTATAATGAACCGGAAAATTTAGTTGAAAATCAAATTGATGACCTAGAAAGTATAAGTACAAGAAATGACAGTTCTGATTTACAAACTATTCATTCTGCTAATGAAGACCCAGTTAACGGTATAACTTATATTTGTTGTGATCGCTGGATGGATGCACAGAATTGTGTGTTGGGAATTTGGTTGGGATAAAATCATTCGCCAAATGCAAAATAATACATATATATATATATATATATATATATATATATATATATATATATATATATATATATATTTATTCAACCGAAGGAGGTTTGGATGTTCTTACAATACAGTCTGAACTTTTCAGTATCAAAAATACAACTGATGAATTTTGGATGCCTTCGTTTCTTCTGTCGTTATGATTTCTTAATCTTGCTTGTGATTCGCCAAATGTCACCCCCGATAGCTTTAACGCCACCAATGAAAAATTTACGTTTCATGCCCTTGGCTTTTATTAGTAAATAACAGTACATCGTCGGTACATCGATGTTTATTTGAGGTAACCCGAGGATTTTACAATTTGAAATATTTCGGCGTTTATTTTATGGAGGGATGGTTTAGGTCATCGGCGAAAGTCAAAATACATCTATTAAAGTTTTCTTACAGCTAAAATACAATAATGAAAAATATAGAAACTAACATAATATAAAATGAAAATTTAGATAGTAGGGAAGGATAACTAGATATCCAGCACCTCCCTTATTAAAATCGAAAACGATGTTCAATAGATTTGACCAACGATCTCAAAGTGGAGTTGTGCTACGTCGCGAATACTGAGTTTCGTTGCGTAACGGTATGGTATTGCACCTTCGTTCGGTACGAGATTGGTCCAACGCTGACCGTTCTTCTTCTTCATCTTCTTCTAATATTGGAGAGTCTCTGAAACGTACAGTTTCTCTGTTGTTATGGTAGGTAACGACATCCCTGGATTGGACGTTGTACTAGGAACGGAGGTCTAAATCAAAAGTACAATTGATGAAAGTTTTGATCATTGGTGGTAAGATCTCGCCGTTTCGTGGTCCCTTGGTGAAACACAATAAACGTTTAATTAATCTGAAACACGCGCACCATTTACAAAAGTTCAAACATATAATTAATGAAACAATTGATCCGACTCCTGCTAACGCGATCGTGTACCATTTCATATGTGAAACGATAAATGGTTTGTTTAATTGGTTAGTGACTATCCCATCAAATTCGTTTAGCTTCTTATTTGCACTTTTTAATTCATTGAGGTCAATGTTTGTCAGCTTGATTGGCGTTAGATGGATAGTGTCGCTCTTGTTCAGTTTGGATTCGAAGAGACAATAGTAGTCTTGTAAGATATCAATTTGTGGAATGTGGTGGGAAACATTTTAATTAATGTTATTTGATGTTTCCAAAACATAGTGATAGGTATATCCCTTGCAAAAGGGTTTCAGAAGAATCATTTCCGTTTTGTGTAAGATGACATCTTCCATGGAGCTACGCTAGCCGTCACAAAGTATAGTGAGGGTCGTTGGCTTCTGCAAGATGTATATCCATTGATTATTACTAATAAATTTCCAAGTTTCAATCGCGGCTTTCTCATATAACAATCCATGGGAATGTGGCTTAAGTGTGGTGATAGTAGCTGGATTTCTCATATTGGTTGATCCGTTCTTTTTTGCGTATGCACATCTCAGCATATGAATTGCTCTTCTAAATATTCTTAACATTTCATCAAAACTTGTAAAGAGGAATAATTTGTTTTTGATTAGGATATTAGTAAATATGGTTGATTAGGTTCAATGTAAGCAAATATTGAAGTATTCTCATGTTGGATGGCAAGAGGAATCAGTTGATATAAATTGAATGCAATATTATTTACCAAAGGAATTTGCATAGCAAAAATTATTATATCCCTATTGGAAAATATGTGTAGTTCGATTATCTTGTAATAGTTATGAACATTCTCATAATTTAGCATAATAGGAAGGTTCCTTTATAATTTAGTAATTCTCGTGTAAAATCTTTGGATTAAGTATTTTAGGAGAAAGAATTCCGTGTTTACCTAGGTTAATTGAGTTTATAACATAATCGTAATCTTTATCTATTTTATGTGTAAGAGAATAGAGGGTCATTGTTTGCTGTGTAACTAACGCTTCCAGATTTAATGTATCGAAGTATCTATTTGTTGAAGCTGCTAATTTAGTAATTAATCTAATATTTCGATTCATTCAGTCTTCGTCTTCTTTTAAGGCGATGTTCCAATTATTTGGTCAAATAAATGACTATATTTTATAAAAAATTTTTCTCTCTTATTTGATTAGATAGAAAATTAGGTTTAATTTTAAAATATTAAGTAACTCATGCAGTATACAAAAAAAATTTTATTTTTCATTTTTATGCATTTTATTAAGAACAAAATTACCTTCCCCGTAAACGAATAAAAAGTTAAAAATTAAGAAACACCTAGAAAAAAGAGTGAGTTTAAGAAAATTTCTATGTTTTGTACACAAATTTGGCGCTTTGGGATTGAATAAAAATAGAACTAATGTATGTTTTTGTCAAAATATCAATTTGCTTTCTGCATTATAAGTTCTTTAAAAAAATAAAAGAATATTTGAGTCAATAGCTTAATTACTTTTTGAGCTAGAGTGCACACCGTTTTTAAACATGTAGTTTCGAGAAAAACGGCTTTGAAGTTTAATTTTAGTGTATTTCTTACCCGGTTACTACTTATGGAAATGTAAATATCTTGGAAACGGTTTCGAAATTCACCTTAAATTTTTTTTTACATATTTTTAAAATGTCTTTGAATAAAATTATTGAAAAAAAAATCGATTAAAAAAAAAAAAAAATTGAAACATCGCCTTAATGAGGTAACCGAACTTTTATAATTTTTAATTGTGCTAGAAATAACTTGAATTTGGGATTTTAAAAGTGTTTGTGTTTGTTAATTACCGTTAATTAATGAATTTATACTATCAGTATAGTATTGTGCATCGTCCGCGTCTGGGGTTCCAAATTACCAGTATAGAGCGTATGAAATAGCGTTTATTAATCCTCGTCGTGTACGGGACTGTGTCGGCTGGGCAGTCATGTGATGCAACGTTTCATCTTTATTCACTATTTCGCATATCTGATCGTTGATTAATTTTAACGATTGCTCGCAATGAAATCTAATATGATTATGATCGGAAGGGTTCTCTAATGCTGAGGTGCAAAGTCGTAGTGTCTAACTGTAATAGTTTTGAGTCGTTGATAATGAATTTGCTAAGTGTGTCATGTTTACGTGACTGACAAGGAAACATACCGAGGTGTGTCTCACCAATTTTAATGAAACTGTTGTATGTTGTAGTAAGTGAAAAAACAATCGATACGTATTTTTTTTTTCGGCCCGTTAACTTTTAAGGTCTGAAAAAATCTATTTTGACCATCATTTGACGTTGAAAATGAATTTCAAGGTCAAATGAAGGTCAAAATTATATGACGCGCTTTAACCCTAGCAACTTTTGTATTTAAAGTTTATTTCGAACAAGCTTATTTTTAGAGTTATTCGTGTTTTCCTGATTTTTTTAAAATTTATGGAGGTGGTTTTCAACCCTTAGAAGTTAAAACGGGCCGAAGAGAAAAATTACATATCGAATATTTTCTCACATACTACAACATACTACAGTATCATAAAAATTGGTGAGACACACCTCGGGATGTGTCCTTGTGAGTAATGTCAATTTTGAGTTTGATAATTTTGCTAATCCTAAATTGTTGTAAAATATTCCGCTCGATTTATTACATTGGGTATTGACATAATGGACGTATGTTGATATCTTGATAGGAAGCATCCATATAAAGAAAAAGATTTTAGTTGGCAGCATCTGAAACAAAATGTTTCAATAAATTAGTAAGATATTTTTTACTCGTTTTCCTATCCTAATATCAACAGATTGGTTTGGGTAAGTCTTTATGATTCTATAAGGACCTATAAAAGATGGAGATGATTTTTTGGATAAATTAGGTTTCGTTTGTTTATTATAGATATATACTTGATCATTCATCTGGAATTCTCGGGGGTGTATTTTATTATCGTAATATTTTTTACTTTTGATTTTCGAACTGATAATGTTCTCTCTAGCAATTTTAAAAGATGTATTTCGTTTATTTTGTAAGGATTTTATGTTATTGTCATAAGTATAATTAAACTTTGGTTCTTGAACAATTGATGATGGAAGAAATAGTTTATGACCGAATAGAAGTTCATAAGGGGTGAAACTTGTTGATTTATGTTTAGATATGTTGTACCTGAACATTGCGATTTGAATGTAATCATCACAGTCTGTTTGATTAGGTTTTATATAGTGCTTTAAGTAGTCCTTTAAAGTTAAATGACTTCGTTCTAGTGCTCCATTTGATTGAGGATGATAAGGGTTAGTTATTATGTGATTTGTCTTAAATAGATTAGTTAAATCTTTTATCATTTGAGACATGAAGTCGGATCCTTGATCTGATGATATGGTTTTCGGGATTCCAAAATAAGTGATTATTCTTGTTAAGACTTTGGCAACTGTACCAGCCTCTATTTCCTAGTTCCGTAAAAGGTAACGGTCCTACAGTATCTATCGCTAATTTTTTCAATGGTTTATCTGATGTTGACGTAATTTCCATCGGTTGTTTTGTGGGTTTAAAATTTGTTTTGTTAATTTGACAAGAACTACAGTTTCTAATGTATTTCCTAACGTCAGCTTTCATAGTATCCCAATAAAAGATTTCTTTAATTTTTGAGTAAGTTTTATTGAAACCATAATGACCAGATGGTTTACTATCGTGATTTTCCTTAAGAATTCTTTTTATTCATTTTAAACATTTATATGTGATTTGTGGGAAGCATGAATTTAATCATTTCGTACAAATGCGGAATTTTGATATTATCATGCTTATCAGGAGGGATCATTTTGTATATAACCTTTTAAATTTTGTAAACTTTCGAATAAATTATTTTATTCTAAATTATCAAAATGCAAGTTGGTCGGAAAAAGTATATAAAATGTTTGATTCTGATTTTTGAATTTAGATACCCCATTAATATGTGGCTTTAGTTTGGTTGCATCGAAATTTGTTTTTATATAATCTGCATACTGGTTACTTTTGTCTAAAACTAGTGACCATAGAAATACGATTGGAACCTTTTGTTTGGGAAAAGGTGTATTATCTTTATCATATGTGACTATTTCCTGATTCTTTTTGTGGTAATCAATAAAGTCTTGATAATTTCTTAATTCTTTTATTTTTATATTTATTTTTACTTGCGTTTCTGGAAATAGTATAGATAATCCATCCGCATTTCAATTTATGCGACCTGATTTGTATTTTATCTGATATTCATAATCGCTGTGTCTTAAGCGCCATCTGAGTAATTTCGAAGGGTTTTGACAATTGAAAAGCCATTGTAATGGGCGATGATCAGTATAAATAGTTAATGTCTGTCCATACAATGTGACGCTATCTGGCCTGGTGTGGCACACGTTACAATGTCCCCCTTTCGTGTATGCTGGTTGCCTGGTGCTCGGGCGCCTGCAGCGGATGCGGCTTTACGGTCGCACTTACTAGAAGGGTTGCCGGGGATAGCTGCAGTGGGAAGGTTCAGGATTGTTGAAAGAGACCTTTCGATTTATTTAGATCGTGGCTTTTATTTAACCCTTGGTTTCACCCTAAAGAAAATACAGAGGACTCTGTCGGTGCCGGTGACGGGGTATGGTCGAAGTTATGGCTAAAATCCGGACATGGCACGGATCGGTAACATGTCCGCTAGTTGGGAACGGTGTAGTATTTGCCCTAGAAGTTAAATAGAACAAAAATCACGAACCGGTAAAATTACCGGTTGGTGAAACGGCCGGTAATCGTGTCTAGCTACCGCTATGAGAGCCACAGCTGCCACTAGACACGGGAAAAGTAACTCGAAGCTACGCGAACGTAAATATCGCGAGCCGGTAAAAAGAACGGGTAATAAAAACGGTCGAAAACTACACCTAGCTACTGCCAGGAGAACCACGGCTGCCGCTAGGCGTGAAAAGAACGGAAAGAAATGGTGTGGATGATGTACGCAAACGTCTCGTACTCACCACGCGGTTTGGAAACCTCGGTGTCGACCAGGTAAACCACGGTCAAGACAATCTCGGTAAAATCACTAGGTATCGACCAGGAATGCCACGGTTCAGATACTCGGTGTAGAGTGATTTTACGCTTCAACTAGGGCCCGTATCTATACTAGGCTGCTAATTAAACGTTTCGAGGCTTGCAAAAAACCTGCCTCGATCCGAAAATAAAATAAAAGTTGGATCGTTCGCAGCCAAGAGTCGAACTTCGGACCTCCAGAACGGTAGTCAAGCTACATTCATTTTCAATTTACTTTATTTGTTTTTATTTTATTATAATAATACTTATATACTAATGTGTGGACAACATGGTCGGTTTTGTCAGAGCTCCTACTCACAAGAGGAGTGTATATCTGTATGAGTGTTTTTGCGTTGTGCGCTTGAACATTGTGTTATTGTGTTTGTTATAAATTTTTGTTGTACATTGTGTGTTGGGATTGTGTTTTTGTAGGAAAGGAGGTGCCAGAAAACCCATTTAAATTATTGAAAACAATATTTTTGTTAAAACTTACAAACTAACTTAACTAATTTAAAATATATACATGTTTGTTGGTGATGGATGAACAGATTTGTGTATGAAAGTATGTTTTGTTTTGTATTGTGTAGTGTGCGTGTGTGTTAGTGGAGTACAGTGTTGTTGTGCGTGTTAGTGTTATGTGTTCTGCTCATGAAACCCCTCTAGAAATATGGGTAAGTTTTGATAGGGTAGCTTGTGTTTGAGTTTACATGTAGTGTTGTTGTCGCGGGTAAGTGTTTTGATTTTTATAAGTGTGTTTGAATTATATTGTGTGTTTTTGTAAATTTTTTGTGATGTTTCTTGTATGTAATCTGTAATGTATGGTATGTTAGTGTCTTCGTGTAGTTGTGTTATGCGGGTGTATCTATCAGAGTTGGTGGCCAGCCGAAGGCACTTATTTTGGAGGCGTTGCAAGGGTAGTATGGTGGTGATCGGTACGTTACACTAGACTGGGGCTGCGTAGGTGATGATTGGGCGAATGATTGCGGTGTAGATGAGAAGTTTGTTTGTTATGGAAAGTGAGCTGTTTTTGATGAGTATTAGATAAAGTTTGAACAGGACCGCGTGGGCTTTCATTAATGCATGTTTAATGAGTTGGCCGTGTTTAAACGTTCTGTGTAGATGTATTCCTAAGTATTTGACTGTGTTCATGGGTGTGATTTTCTGCGAGTGTAGTTTTTTTTGTGTGAATTGTGTTGTTTGTGAATGTACGTGTTAAGACTATGGTTTCGGTTTTGGCTGTGTATATGTTAATTTTCCACTTTTGCCAGTATTGTTCTAAGATGTTTATGTGTATTTGTGTTTGTTTAGTGGCTATTTGTGCGTTAAAAGAGTGAGTGTAGATAGCGGTGTCATCTGCGTATTGTGCTATACGTGTGTTCGGGAAGGTGGGGATGTCACTGATGTATAGATTAAAGAGTTTGGGACCAAGGCCGCTGCCTTTGGGAATTTCTGCTACAAGAGGTTTAGGGGTTGATTGTGTGGAATTGAATTTGGTAGAGAAGGATCGGTTTGAGAGGTATAGATAGATCATCTATAAATGGTATTGAGAAATATGGTAAAGGTTCAACATTTATTTTCTCTTTTTTATTAGTGGGGTTCATAATATTATTAACTAAAGTGTTTGGATGTGGATTTCTTACTAACAATTCTTTAATATTTTGTATAATCATGTTTTTATATTTAGGTGGGGTTAGTGCTGCAGCTCTGTTTTTTAGGTTAGTAATGATATTTAGTTTCTGATGTTGTATATGGTTAGAAGTTGTAATTCAAATATCTGTCAGATGAACTTGGTTTTTTGTACCACATGGTATCTAAGGCGTTGTGTATTATTGTTATTATTAAGGGGTATAGGAATGGATATTTGTTTTCTTTTTCACATTCAATGGTGAATTGTATGTGTTGAGTATACGCTTTAAACCTTTGTACTACTGTATTTATCTTATCTTTATCAATAATACTGATTAAATTATCAACATATTTTTTAATAATAGGGAGTTCGTAGGATAGATTCTGGATCACATTTTCTACCAAATCATTCATAAATAAATTAGCAACAACCGGAGATAGAGGGGAGCCCATAGCAGAGCCAAATTTTTGTTTTAGTAACTATTGTTATACATCATGAAATTATTTTTATACCAAAAAGACATAAGTTCATTAAAAGTAGTTTGTGGAATATTAGTCTTTTGTTTTATCAAATCCCTTATTTTATTAATACTCTTTAAAATTAGATCTATTAGATCTATTAATGAACAGGGATACCACATCTAGGGAAACTAATATTTCATTTTGTTTTAAACTTTTGGTTATTATGAAATCTCTGAATTCTAAAGAGGATTTTTTACATAATAATCTTCGTTTTCTAGGTTAGATAGTAATCCATTCAAAAAATTACTTATTTCGTAAGTTGGGAATCACTACCACTCACAATAGGGCGTAAAGGATATTGATCTTTATGTAATTTAATGAGTCCATAAATCCTCTGAAAAATAGCATTATTTATTGTTGCTTCTTTGTATTAATGTCAATATAGTTTAGATTATGTAATTTTTTAATCAGATTGTTATATATGTTCTGTATTTTTATCGCAGGTTCATTAAATAATTTTTCATAAACATATGTGTCAAGTAATAGGAAGTCCATTTTATCTTGGTATCCCATTTATGTAGTGGCCACTGTTTTGTTGGTTTTATCAGCATTATTCATTATTTTATAGTCTTTATTCTTGTTAACAATCTTTTCTGTAATATTGTAATCTTCAATTATATTTTTCTGTTTGAAATTTATTATTATTATTAATATGATTTATCATGATAAATTCCGCTCTTAGATTATTTTTAAAATCACTGTTATTCGTATGTGCAACAATGAGTTCGAAATCGGCTAATAATTCATACAAGGGCATGTCTTTTATGGAATGAGGAACACTTAATTTAGGCCCTATGGCAAGGATATATTTTACATTGTTAGGGAGTTCAGTATCTGTTAGATTACTACACCAAGTGTCTCTAGGTGTTAACGGTGTCATATTATTTGCGAGGTTATTTATTTTATTTGTGTGTTTTATTAAAAGCCTTTTTGGTGTTGTTGGACTAATATTATGTGGGAATAAGCTATTTCTATTGCAATTTGCAAAGCTCATTTAGGTTTTAATAGCTTTAAATTATTTTCCAAACGTTGGTTTATATAATTGGAAGTCCACATTATTAATTTCTAGATTAAGTACTAGTTTTTGAAATTTAGTTACTGTTTTGTCTATGTTAGTTATGAAGAGGTGGTTTCCGAATAAAAGATTATATGTGCATTTAATGTTTTGCGCAACATGGCTTGGTGTAATGCAGGATTGCCTGCATTTTAATAAAAATAGTTTCCTATTCTTTGATGCCAGCATATTCTTATTAAAGTCTAACATGTGTTTCAAATTAGACTTAGCAGCTTGTCCATATGTTATGCGAAGTTCTTGAAAGATGTCCATTGTAATATATAGTGGATCTAATTTGGTTCCCAAATGATTTTTTGTTTTAATTAGTTTTTTGACTGGTGTAGTTAATAATAAATAAAAAAATTTTTTGCAGGATTGCATTCAATGTATTTAATTTATAAAAAACCGCTCAAACAAAGTTGTCTTCATCAGAAAACTACAAAATATCATACACTCATTCATCAGTAGCTTATAATTATATAAATTATTAAAAAAGAAAAAAATTACATGAAAGATTATCGTTGGAAATGTTACATATAATAAGAATAAAAATAATACTAATATGCAAACGGATATTGATAACTTCTCCGTAATGTATTATAAAGTTTGTCATAAATATAATGCACTAAATTAGAACTAATAAACAAATAAGCGCAAAAAAACACTACTTAAAGTATACTAAGGACTATATATTAACAAGAAACAATTGGTTGCTAATTAATTAAGAACAATTAGTTTCAAAAGAAAAAAAGTAGAGATGTTTGCTTAAGGATTCTTAAAATAGCTGTGATCATTTTTATATTTTATTGACTTATTTATTTATTGTTTTAATTACGGTGAAGATTATGTTAACAACATGACTGTTTAATTTAAAATAATGACAAACTATAACTTATAGAAAAAATTTAAGTATTGGTGTGTACAATCTAGACATAATTTGTATTTTATATAATAATATGCTAGTGATAATTGAGTGTATGATCCTTTGTAGGCTCCTGATGAAAACAATTGTGTTTGTTGAAACGTTGAGCGTTTTTTATAAATTAAATACTCTCACTGCAATCCTGCAAAAAATTTATTTTTATTTATAATTCTTCATTAAGGTTCATTAGAACGTGAAATTGCTTCGCTCGGGGCTTATGAAGTCTTAATTTAGTGATTATGTTAACTTTTTGTTTGTCACCAGTAAATTATGTAGGTGCAATTTTTTAATTAAACGAAAGCTGAATACATCTGAAGCCTTAAATGCAAAACCGAAATAAAATTCTTTGGATCACTACAATTTAAAATTACCGTACTTTACTTTGAGAATGTCTACAACACGGGAATTATACAATATCTATAGATTAGTCAGATTCAGATGACCCGGAAAATATAATCGTTTGGATTTACCACGATTATAATGGTATTCTTTTGCATTGGGATTACCTAGAAACTTTCTAATTTCTTCTCGCTTCTCATTATATTTCTCAGAACGCATGTTAACGCCACATACACAAACACACAGGCGGACGAATCCCAAAAATAGTCGTATTCGTTTGAGGGAAGGTGAAATCGTATATTTCCATAATTATCTCGAGATCGAAATTTTGCATGATTATAATAACTACTTATACTGCGTATAAGAATGTCAGAATTTGTGAAATATGTAGTCAGAATTTCAAAAGTTTCCCATAATAATTTTTCCAATAAATTATAACACAGTTTGATTAAACATAGTTATAAATGAAGCGCGAATACAGAAAGACTGGTAGGATCTTCATAAAACTATATCAGAACTTTTCTCAATCTAATACTAATGAAAAATGCCAAAGCGGAATCATATCTTACAAACTGATAATGTTGATTGACGATTTTGCTCGACTTAACGGTTCTGCCTCAGGCTGAATTACTAAACATAGAGAACGACCTCGGACTAGGCACTGTCTTCAAACCAAAAGAATGTCATTCCCTTAATGCGATACCAAGAACACCACCAAGATGAGCATAGGTTTAGGTGTTGGAGACAATCATAATCTAACATGGATTTCGTCAAATGTATATGTATACATAAGTGGCTCCTTATCAGCTACACATCTTCCTTGATCTTTGCCAATGTAGCCTTGGTTGCGTGCTAATTTTGATATTGCTTTGTGCGTTGTGCTAGAATATCATTGCTGTCATTTATATCTTCGGCTTGAGTTTAAATACGCCAAAAACGTAAATAGCACAGTTGTGTTTTTGAGTGCCTTTGTGCGATTATATTCAGTAAAACGAATACAGCCTTGAAAATATATATTACTGCGAAATGTGTCTACAGTTTAAACAGGTGTTGGGTTCAAATGGAGATACTAAAATATAACATGTAGTCGTAGATACGTGTAATATGATCAACCAAATTGACGTATGAAAACCTGAACATTCTAACATATTTTGATAGAATAAAGTCGCGATTCGTTAAATTTATGTTTAGAAGGTCCTGATTTTGATATGATTTATTTAAGATATAAAAGAAAATACAACAGACCTCTTTAAATAATTTTATATAAGCCGAACTACTTAAAACTGAAATAATTTGCATATAAAACAAATCAAAAATAATTCCGAAACACCAAAAACAAATAAAACAAGGGTTACAGTATATGTTTCGTTTTCACTTTCATTTAAGTTTGTTATCCCGACATATTGATCTCGTATGCTTTTACAATTAGATATATCAAATACAATTATATTTTTAACAACTATTTTATTTGGTAACTCTGACTTAAGATCAGCAAACTTAACTTTATGTTCCATCCGCTGAGACACTAGGATCCACAATATTTCTGTATTATCTCGATCTTTATGACTCTGACATCCCCACATGATCAAGAATGAATGATAATCGCTCTTTAGAAACGCAATATCGATGTTTTCAGTTTCATTTGATTTGTTGGTGTAATCGAGAAATAGATTATATTTAAATGTTTCAGTATAAGTTAACATTGAGAGTGGTAAAGGTGCTGTAGAATTGACTTTTCCCATAGGACTATATAAGCGTCCAAACAACACTATGTTTACATCATTGGTTTCCTAAAGAGCATAACTCTTATCAATGATGAAGATTATTTGTGGGTTACAGATAACTTATATTTGTGGGCAAATATATCATGACGGCTAATAATTTATTAATTTCTAATACCATTATTATGTATCTAGTCAGGAAATTACATACTGCTTCAAAATTTTGAAAAGAACAAATTTGGTTCGTCTTATCTATATATTGTTTGTACGTAAAAATTAAATATAGATGTAATTTGTTACTCAACCGTTTAGAAATAAACAAATCACTAAACGTTCTTGCTAGTTGAAATAATGTGACAAATAAAATTTTAAGTAGGAATGGTATTTTTATTTTCATATTCCATAAAAGATTACTCTCTCAAAATAAATCTTTACCTGTGCATTAAAAATAAAGTCGATACAAGCCTCATTTCCATCATAAATATCTTTTTTTTTTTTTTTTAATATATATATATATATATATTTACAACTGGCCCTTAGTGAGCCAACCAGCAAATTGGATAACTAATATACATAGCCTGTGTGAGATAGACTCCCTCTGGAGTCTCCTCTATATTTACATTTAATATATTGATAGTGTAATATATAAATTTGAGGTCTAGTGGCTTTGTACGCTTCAGTCTTCGCGGGTCTTCTTCGTTGTTTAGCAAGTTCATCGCCATCACATTTGGGTGGTCGTTTAGTTTGGACTCGTGTCTTGTAGCGTATTCGCGGATTTGCTCGTGTATATATTTCATCTTAAAATCTTTGTGTAGCGTGTGGTTGTTGACATACCAGGGAGGGTCTATGATCATCCTTAATGTCTTGTTTTGGAATCTGTGTATAATGCTAATATTTGATTTTTTAGCACAACCCCACAGTTGGATGCCGTAAGTCCAGAAAGGAGTGATAATAATTTTGTACAGAAGTATTTTGTTTTCTAGTGCTAATTGTGACTTATGGCCTAGAAGCCAATACATTTTTCTCACTTTCGTATCGAGTTGCTTTCGTTTGGCTTTGTTGTGTTTTTTCCATGTCATTGTCCTATCGAGGTGCATGCCTAAATATGTGACTTCTTCCTTCGTCTCTAATTCTTTGTTGTTTATATGGACTCGTGGGCAGGTTACTCTTCTGTTTGTGAAAGTTATATGTGTTGATTTGTTTTCATTAATTTTTATTCTCCATTTCGAGGCCCATTTTTCAATATCATCTAGCGACTTTTGTAGCATTGCAGAAGCCTCGTCGGGGTCGTTATGTGTTGCGATGATTGCCGTGTCGTCAGCGTAAGTAGCAGTTGTCACGTTTTCTGAGCAGGGTAGGTCCGCTGTAAATAGTTGGTAGAGAACTGGGCCAAGTACGCTTCCCTGAGGAACTTCAGCGTTAATTTTGATTAAATCGGAGACATTACATTGGTGTTTTACTTGGAAGTATCGGTCGTTCAGGTATGATTTCATTAATAGGTAGTATTGGTCTGGCAGCATGTTTTTGATTTTGTACAGTAGTCCGGGGTGCCAGACTCGGTCAAATGCCTGTCATATGTCGATGAATGCTGCAGAGCTTGT